>CAWUDS030004578.1:0-82884 GCA_963859935.3 Lathyrus sativus | reverse complement strand
CATTTAATTTTAAATTGTATATACATAATTTTTGTTAGTTTTTTTAAATATATATATAAAGTTTCTTTACTGTAGGTTATACTATATATATATTATATATAGTATATATATAATATATATATAATTACTATAGTATATATATATATATATATATATATATACTGTATATATATATATATATATATATATATATATAGTATATATATATATATATATATATATATATTATGTGTATTATATATATATATATAATATAATATATATATATATATATATATATAATATATAATATATATATATATATATATATATAGTATATATATACTATATATATATATATATATATATATATATATATATATATCTATATATATATACT
The DNA here is from genome assembly GCA_963859935.3 of Lathyrus sativus. Lineage (NCBI taxonomy): Eukaryota > Viridiplantae > Streptophyta > Magnoliopsida > Fabales > Fabaceae > Lathyrus > Lathyrus sativus. The sequence continues at coordinate 82,505 of CAWUDS030004578.1, read as the reverse complement.
ATATAGTATATATATATATATAGTAATATATATACTAGTATATATATATATATAATATAGTATATATATATATATATTATATATATATATATAGAAAAAACACTTGGCAAAGTCAGATTGATACTCAGAGATTGTTACTCATGGTTCTGAAAATAGGCAACACACACTTGGAATTAAAATTAAGTCATTGTGCAAGTGTCACTAATTTTTATATGTCAGCTAAGTGTATCAGAGAGTTATTGGTGGGTTTTCAATGGCTTGACGTGTCTATTCTGCAAGTTTGGTCCACGTAAGTACATTTTCTTTTTTTATTACTGTTAATACATATTAATATGTTATTATCTCTCATCACTTTGACTCTAATATTTATTTTAAAATTATTCAGGTATATTCATCGTGTATGTATTGATAATTCCACATCGGAAGTATATGGATTTATGGACCCTGCTAGGTGTGTGTATGTTGATAATATGCAAATAAATGAAGCAGAGGTTAAAAAATACATACAAGATAAGTTATGTGACGAAAACAAAAGTGTGTCACTTACTACCATTTATTCATGGGTAAGTTTGTATGAAATTGTGTTTTTTTATTTTTTTATTTTTGATAACATAGATATTTGATGTGTTTTTTGTGTTTCCACGCACACGTACAGAGACATTGGAAATTAATAGTCATTTGTCCAAGAGACAATATTGTGGTCGTCTTTTGTTCACTTCGTCGGGAACTTAATCCAACCATGAAGAAAATTGTTACAAAGTAAGTTTATATTTATGTGAATTTTGTTATAGTATATGTTATATCTCATATACATAAAATTTTACAAAAGTAATTTCATATTTTATGTTGCTCTATATGGATTTTTTTTCCTGAATTAGTGCTTTCGGGGTTTATCAAATGGCAAATAGAAATAGAAAAAAGGCTACATGGCTCCAACCCAAAGTAAGCATCATGTAAATTATAATTTTATATTTAATTTTATCATAAGTATTCACTAATTGTGTCATTTATTTTAGACAAGGCGACAACATAACTCTATTGACTGTGGATACTATGTTATGAAAAATATGTTGGATATTGTCTCTGCCAACATAACCGAGTCTTGGTTGCAGGTAAATAAAAATAACTTTACTTTGTTAATTACTTTGCGTTTGAAACTTAAGGTGAATTTTCAAAGAATAACTTTATATTGCTATTTACATATTGTAGGTATTTGATGATCCAACAGAATTAACACAAGATGATTTGTATGATTTGTGACTCTGTTGGGCAAAATGATTCTTTGAGTTATATAAAAATTAAGCTTTATATGGTGAGTTATATAGAATTGTCTATGTATACCTGATTTGAGTTTCTTGATTTTGGTATTGTCTACTGATATTTATTGTTATTATTATTTATTGTCAGCAAATGTGATTTTGGTGTTCTCTACCGAAGCTAGCTACAACGGATTTCTTGTGGATTGCATGTTAGTATTCAAGTGTGGTAAAGGACTTATAAATGGTTGAATATTGAAGAATATGTGTACTAGATTAGTACTTTTGTAAATCAATTTGTACTTTTGTAAATCAATTTCTTGTGGATTGAACAATTGTATGTATACTAGATTATTACTTTTGTAAATCAATTTGTTCATGTTGAAGAATATGTGTATCCTAGCTATTTGGTGCAATGAAACTAAAAGGTTAGTTGAAAAAATATAAAAAAATTGCATATCAAATAGGGACTAAAATTTGGTATGTGTGATGTTGGAAAAATATGAAAAAATTAAGTACCAAAAAAATTACAGGGATTCTCATATCGATTCGGATAAAAATTAGTCTAAATTTTTAAGAAAAACAACCTACATTTTACATCGGGTGGAGTGTGCCTAAGAACCGATGTAAAAACATAAATTTTAAACACCTTTTACATCGGGTCAAAAAGGAAACTGATGTAAAAAAACATACCTATGACACCTTTTACATCAGGTCAAAAAGGCAACCGATGTAAAAAAAACACACCTATGACACCTTTTACATCGGTTCTACTGACCAACCGGTGTAAAAAATCACCTATGACACATTTTACATCGGTTCCGAATAACAACCGATGTAAAAAGTGCTTTTTATTTATAATAAAAAATTAATAATAATATATTTCACATCAGTCTTAACTGTCAACCGATGTAGTAGATGTAGTTTTTTACATCGGTCTAATGACCCGATGTAAAATGTCTTTGATTTACTACATCGCTTTGGCTTTACATCGGACCCAAACCCGATGTAAAATGTGTTTTTTGCCCCGATGTAAAAAGTCATTTCTGCACTAGTGACGAAATAAGTTCAAAGATACATCTTCGAAAAATTTTTAACGTTAACTGAAAACTTGAGTGCGTCCAAAGATTCATCTCTAAAATCTAAAGATATTTTAATATTTTCGCATGATAACTAAAAAAAAAACATATAAAATGCATTAAAAAATTCCCGAATATATATTGCAAAAACAAATACGAGACGGAAGTTATCATTGGCACAATCGAATATAGCAGAAAATTAATGTAGTAAAAGGGGTACTGGTTCAATTTCCATCTAATTTATCATTCTTCTGTCTTATATTTATCATTTTTTCATCTAATTATTATTATAGCTTTATAAATTGGTCAAACGATCCTCTCTTTTATGATTCATAAAAATATTCAACAATATACTTGTGTTACAATCTAATAACTTAGATCCTTGAAGATATAATCTTTCCTAGGGCTTTTGGAGGATGATGTTATGTTAATGTATGTTTGAGATGTTGTTTGTGTCTTGCATCGATTTTCTTTCTCTTGCTACTGAGTGGTTTTCTGTTCCTGTTTTGTGGGATCTTATGATTGCTTTTGTACACTTGGGAAGAAAACATGTGTACGTTTCGTTTATCTTTAATTACACATTGACTTTCTTTTGAAGAAAAGCATGCAAATAATCCACTTGTGGCATGTGAATTGCTGTAGCTTGTCACAACTTGCCTCCATATGCATGCATATCACTCTGCATTCAAAGTGTGTGGTCCTAATTAAAGTGTTGTAAGTATATAGGTCCCTCGCATATTGTCCGAATAACTAGTTATCATATACATAAAGACATGTGACATCAATTACACACCATAACTTTTGAATCTTATCCAAATGACTTACCTAAAGTGGTTTTTATTTTTGTTCAACTCTCCTTCTCATCATGCCTTCTTCTGCCTAGCTATTGTTTGTTTTCTCTTCCTCCCATTTTTCTCTTCTAAAATCATTTATATAATAGTTTTTCTTAAATGTTAAATATAAATAAATAGGTGAAAATCATCAAAATATAAAAGAAAAAGAAATCAGTTAGCACAAAAAATTAGTGTTTTAAACAACTGAACCGAACCGGTCGATCGGAGACCGGTTGATCTGGGAACCGGAGAGGTTATCGGTCTGGTCTGATTACTGGATCAGATATGCTATTGAATCAGTGGGAACTGGACAGAACCGTCGAAAACAGCTAAAAGTCGATGAACCGGCTGTTTAAATGGCATGTTTTCTTTCTTCATAATAATAACGTCGTTTCGATAATTTATTTATTTTAAATAAAATTAAAATATAAATAAATTTTATTCAAAACTTATTTGGAACAATTTTTCTTCGTTTGTAATCAAATGTTGTTCGAAAACTTATTTGAATTTGTATTTTGTACTAGTTTGTCATGTGTGATGACTACATCAAGAGTTTGAATTTAAAGAACGAACTTGTGAAATTATAATATTTTGAAATTTTGTAGGTGTCATGATATTTTTAGATACTGAGTCATCCGGTTCGACCAATTTATTAAACATATAGTTTTTTATAGAGACCAATTTATTCAGCCGAGTTATCCGATTTAATTCAGTTTAGTCACGCGATTCAACCAGTGACCCAATGGTTCGACCAATAAACCAGCGACCCAGTAGCCTTTACCGGTTTGATGATCGATCCGCTTTTTAAAACATTACAAAAAGTGCTAAACTGATCACAACCAAAAACAATCAAAAGGTACAATAAGAAAACCAAAAAAATATAGCAGAGACGTGCCAAAACAACTAAACATCCAAATGGATGGATCTCCCAAATAACTATAACCTCATCTATAGGTTCATGCTAGATCTCATTCAGTAATAATCATTATTAATAGATCATAGACCATTAAGAGAGAAAAAAAAACATAGTCATTACCAACCTCATAAACAAGACATACACTCAATTGACATGTATTATAAGATTTTTTTTAAACATAAAAGAAAACTTGAGAAAAAGTATCATAGAACAAAAAACATCAAAAAACGAACAAATAAAAACACCACCACCCCGAAGCCCAGAACACCAAGAGTAACCACCTCATACTTGAACCACGAAGCACCAAAGACCAAAGACACCCATCAAAGTATTAATTAAAGCAAAGTATGAATGGTACTCAGTGCTAAACTTAATGAGGCAAGACCACTACCCAACACACAATTATCTACCCAAACATACAAGAGGGTTTACCTCCCGATCCCTTAAATAGTAGGGATACAAAAAAATCCGTGGTTGGATTCACTTTAATTACAGGCTAATAATTTGTTTACACTCGTGTTTAACAGTCGAGTTTTTCGAACAAAAATAACATTTTGACAAATTTTTTAGATATTTCAAATCAACGCATGTCAAATTGAAGTCAATCCATACAAAGCATTATTACCTCACGTTAAACCCATAAATCCATTTGAATAGGTAACCAATCGAACTAGTTAAAAGCCTTAACTATGTGTCGTACCTCGAAAAATGAGAGATGACCTCGCAATGCGCAATCACACGCCCACAAGATGGACTTAATAGAGTCACCACCAAACTTTATTTGTTCTCAAAGAGGAAAAGAGAAAATATTGATAAAACCCACAAACGAAAGGGATAGGAAAGGATAGAGGTATGGTCATTGCAAACCAAAACCGGGATCGGAAATTGATTATGCAAGTGGAAGGTATTAGCATCCCTCACATCTGTGTTGTACTCAACGAGAACCACCTATGTTGTCTATGCATGAATGCCACGTCAGATCTAAGGGTAACTTGCTAAGTGGAAAATGGAGGGTTTTTTTTTATTAGGGTGCTCTCCAAGACTTTGCAGTCTCATGCCTGCGTATCCTCATAGTGCAATAAGGAAATAAAAGCATTCGTAGTCCGGGGAATTACGATCAAAGGGTTGAAAGAAAAAAGGTAAAAAGGTGGAAAAGAAAGAAGGTAAAAGAGAAATAAGGTAGATGGGTAAAAAACAAAAAGGTAGCTCACCAGGATCTCGCAATCTTGTGCCTACGTATCCTCATGGTGCATTGAAGAAATTAGAGCCCCGTAATTTGGGGAACTATGGGTGTGTATTAATTTTACCTTGTTAAAAGGTGTTTAAGAGATTGCACGACAGTGAGAATAAAGAGTTTGATGATTTGATGTTGTTTTTAGGTTTTTGAAAAGAGGTTGTTCTTGATTAGAATTTCACTAAATACTATGGGTAGAGACGAATATTTCAAACTACAAGCCAAGTGTCCTGTGTCCAAAATACTCAAAGTGAGTGTAGGAAAGCTCCATTCTAACTCTTTCTCTCCACCACTTAAGGCTCGTGGCGCATAATCCTCATCGTATCTTATTGTGTTTTTGAATTTACTGAGAAAAGTCTATTTGACGTTGGATCAAGGATTTTATTGTCGCGAGAGGATTATGAAAAAGGTTTGAGATTGAAATAGGTCTGAGAGGATACCACTTCACATTGGATCAAGGGTTTGAGAAAAGGTTGATGGTGATAGCACAAGGAGATCGACTTACAAAGGTTAAGTGAGGATCGACCACTTGACGTTGGATCAATGGTTTGAGAAAAAGGTGTTCCATCTGAATGTATTCGGTTCTATTTGTTACAAACAGTATTCCAGATTCTAAGAGAAGGAAGTTGGATGATAAAATCAGAGTTATGTTGCTTCTAGGATACCACAACACATGTGCTTATAAGCTCTATCGTCCTGTCACTAACAAGGTTGAATTCAACAGAGATGTTATTGTGAAAGAATCAGAAGCGGGGGATTAGAAAAAATCTCAATCCAACTCTGGTGCGGTATTTACACATGAGTTAACTTCTGAAGAGATTTCTGACTCTGAAGGATAATCTGTCTCTGAAGGGGATTTTGCATCTGAAGATAAGTCAATATCTTATGGTGATTATGAGTCTAAAGACGAGTCAGAGTTTGATAGTAACACTGAAGCTGAAGAAGACTCAGAAGTTGAATATGATTCTGATCCAGATTTTGATGGTGATTCAGCACTCTAGTGGAGATCCAGACTCTGGGAATATTCCAGACTCTGAAGGTGGTCATAGCCTCTAATGGTGGCACTTCTGGGCTTCCAACATCTGATATTGTCCCAACGTCTGAAGAAGATTCTGAACAAGTTCAGGGGCCACAAAGAATCAGATAAATACCAAGAAGATTTGCAGAGTTTGACATGTTACAAGATACTGAAGTACACTCTGAGGGAGAAGTAATTCAATGTGTTATGTTAGTAGACTCTGAACCAGTTAATGTTGAAGAAGATCTTACGAAGAAAGTGTGGCTGAAGGCCATGAGTGAACTTGAGGCTATAGAAAGAAACAATACTTGGGAGTTGTCTGAGCTTTCAAAGGAGAAGAAAACCATCAGCGTTAGATGGATTTTCAAAGTGAAACTGAAGCCAGATGGATCAATTGGAAAACACAAAGCAAGTTTAGTAGCAAAAGGATTTCTACAGAAACCTGGGTTATATTACTTTGAAGTGTTTGCACATGTAAAGACACATGAGACAATCAGATTGATGATTGTGATAGCTGCTAGCAGGAATTGACCTCTGATACATCTGGATGTGAAATATGAATTTATGAACGGTCCATTGTAAGAAGAGGTATATGTGCCACAACCTCATGGATTTATGAAAAATAATCAGGAAGGGGTGGTGTACAGCTTACAAAAAGCGTTGTATGGACTGAAACAATATCCTAGAGCTTGGAATCTGAAAATTGATTCATTTTTTAAGCTCCAAAGATTTAGAAAGTGTGAGATGGAGTATGGCGTTTATGTTCAGCATACCTCTAAAGGCAATATGATTTTGGTATGTCTGTATGTTGATGACATATTGCTAACTGGGAGTTGTGAACATGAGATAGCTAAATTCAAGAAGGTGCTGATGAATGAGTTTGAGATGACTGGTCTATATAAAATATGACATATTTTCTAGGGATGGAGATTATATACTCTGAAAAAGGTATAATTTTGCATAAGCTAAAGTATGAACTTGAGCTTCTGAGGAGAGATTTGAGCTACTGAATTGTAAGGATGTTGTCATACCTTCAGAAACAAATCAAAAATTGGATTCTGATCTTGAGGGTGATGGTGTAGATGCTATAACTTTCAAGCAGTTGGTTGAATCCATGAGGTATTTGTGTAATACCATACCTGATGTTTGCTATGCAGTTGGAATGGTTAGTAGGTTCATGAGTAAAACTGAAGTGGTCTCATTATCAAGCTGCTATCAAGATTCTGAGGTATATTAAGGGGACTCTGAAGTATGGATTTTCGTTCCCTTTTGGTGAAAAGGCTAATTCAGAGTTGATGTATTACTCAGACTCTGATTAGTGTGGAGACAGAGTTGACAACAGAAGTACTTCTGGATATTAGTTTAAGTATCAGAGAGGTCTTATTTCTTGGTGCTCTAAGAAGCAACCAATTGCTTTTTTTGTCAACATGTGAAGTTAAATACATTTAAGGTACTTTGTCTGTGTGCCAAGCTACTTGGCTCATGAATTTGTTGCAGGATCTGAAGATCAAAGTGAACAAACATGTGAAGCTGATGATTGACAACAAATCAACCATAAGTCTTGCCAATAACCTAGTTCTACATGGGAGAAGCAAGCATATTAACACGAAGTTCCATTTTCTAAGAAATAAAGTCCAGAATGTAGCGCTAGAAGTTGTGCGTTGTAACACTCAAAAGCAACTTGCAGATGTGTTGACTAAAGTCGTGAAGACCGAACACTTTATCCACTTGAGGGATAAGATTGGTATTGTAGTGTTTAGTTAGCTGAATATCAATTAAGGGATTGTGTTAGAAGTAATTCATATTCAGTAGTAGTTGTTGTTATTTTTGTTAAGCTTAATCTAGTTAGTGTAGGTTAGCATTTTTCCTATGTTACATTATTGTTTGATATAAACAAATGTAGCTTTCAATAGAGGTATTGCATAACTATTTTACTATAATCGTTTTACAAGAGTAGTAGAAATTTATTATTCAATTCTCTCTTTTTCCATCGTTCATCTTCTTTATCTTAACATTCATACCTCTAACTCGTAGTAAAATTATACACACTTAGAATGTCATAATCATACTCTAAGTATATTTAAGAGTGCCTTATATATATATATATATATATATATATATATATATAATATATATATATATATATATATATATAATATATAATATATATATATATATATTATATATATATATATAATATATATATATATATATATATATATATATATATATATATATATATATATATATATATATATAATATATATATATATATATATATATATATATATATATATAGATATATATATATACGTATATATATATATATAATATATATATATATATATATATATATAATATTATATATATATATATATATATATATATATATATTATATATATATAATATATATACTATATATATATATATAATTTTAATATTTTTAAAATTGTATATTTTTTATATATATTTTTACTCTAATTCAAATTCATATATATTTTTTTCTATTATTTAACAGCGCCTATTATTTTCTTAAGATTAATATACACTTCTATTCATGGATGACACCTCTTAAGTGAATTATTCCTTAGAATTGTTCACTTTAGAATAACTTTAATTCCTAAAAACACACATGATTGTCAAATTTATCTTTATGTGGATGAATTGAAGGTATTATCTTATCTCTTCTTATACAAAAAGAAAGAAAAAACAGAGAGAGAGAGAGAGAGTTTATCTCTTCTTAGATTTACAACAAGTATGCTTAGACCCATTATTTTATAAATATAATTTTTAGTTTTTATTTTTTAAAACAAAATTTAATGTATTAATAAAAAATTAATGTTTTAACTTGACTAATTATTGTTATGTAAATATGAAATACTTGTTAGAGAAGATAACTATTAGAAATGATTAAAAAAAAAGACATCTTTATTATTAATAAAATTAATATATTATTATTAGTATATACTTTTTTAAATATTTTATTTTACAAATAAATAAAAAAATCGATTATTATAGAAAATTCTGTCTTTTATGTACAATGGCCCCCTCCATGTGTGGAGATTCAGTAATGAAAGTACTTTTGTAGTTGCTTATAACGTGTCACTAGCCCCCTTTTTTTGAAGTGTGTATAACAAATGGTCCAAAGTGATTGATTCTATTAATTTGTTATTAAAAAAAATTAAGTTCACATTGTTTTACATATTGAGGAAAAATTCAAATTCACAATTCAATCAAAGAATCTTCTTATCAAAATTAGGATGCATTTATAGAACTTAGTCATAGTATGTTAATTCATAAGAGCAATTTTAGTATGTTAATTCATAAGAGCAATTTTAGTACAGGATTTGTTAAACCAAAATTTTGTATAACTTACGTTAATAATAAAGAATTTTGTATTATAGTAGAGCTTACATAGTATCTAAGTGAATTAAAATTTAATTCTCATTATCTTATACAGTTAAACGTTAACTATATAAAATATACTATAATATTATTTATTTAATTAATAAAATATTTCAACATTATTAAAGTATATGACATGATATTTGAAAATAGTAGGATCAAGTTTTGGTTTTTTATAGACAACCATCGTTAAAGTAAAAATTACTCGAATCAATTATAAATTTTTTAAATCCTATCGAAACACTGTGAAGCCACAAAAAATATCTTAATTTACCAATTTAATTTACTCCTATTAAAAATACTCTAAGGTTGGCTATTAAACTACTTTTCACATCATTTAAAGAATGCATTTAATTTTATATTGAAAAAAAATTATGGGAGAATTTATTATAAAATTATTGTTTATTAATAATATTTTAAAAAAAATAAAAAATTATTTTTTTAGTGCTAATAAAGGATATGATGGAGAAAAGAAACTAATATTTTATTAAAATGGTAAATAAATTTTATTTTTTGTAAAATTATATAATTTAAAATTAAAGTCTATAATTTACAATCCAAAAAATATTAATATGTAATTCTCATAAATAATTTAAATAATTTATTCATTTTCCACAGTATATAAAATGTGTTATAATTTGGCAGCTAGCTAGTAAAGTAGTATAGGGAAATAATTGTAGAAAAATGCTATTCCTACACCATTTTCTACACCCAATACTTACACCGTATGCACTATTCACCGTATTTATACGGTGAACAGTGTTTTTTTATTAAAATAATATATTTTTTTAAAATATTAATTTTTTTAAAAAAAATATTTATTTTTAAAATTTATTTTATAACACAAATATAAGATTGCGCATTAACCAACTTCACAGTTGCATTAACCACAAAAATCTACATTATTAACCAGTTATTTTACCTATAATTTATTAACCACTTTCACTACTTCATTAACCAATAAAATACACACTATTAACCATGTTCTGGGAAATTTGTTCAAGTATTTGTGAACAGTAATTGAGGTGTAGGGTGTAGAAATGGGTGTCAACATAGCAATCCTGATAATTGTAATATAGCAACGTCTCTGAAACTCATTGTAATCATGATTGGTGTTGGAGTCATTGTCAATGATCATGCGCAAAGCATATTATAGTAAATGATAAGATAAATACTATAAATTGATTTGACCAATAAGGTTATATCTCATCTCACCTCACGTGGCTAACTGTTTACCATTCCTTTATACATCTTGGTCGGTTCCATTCGAGCATCTTCCTCTACCTGCAAACTCAAACTTATAATAACTTGTTCACCATTTTCATTCTATAAAATCAAACCAAACTCGTCTTTCATATCATCAAAAGCAAGGTGCATACTCTCTTCCTCATTCTCTTATTCTATTTGCATGATGTCAAATAGTTATATTCATGTGTGTGTTTTAATTTGTTGCTAGTTATATATCTAGGGTTTTATATCTAGAGAAAAGATGATTGAAATTCCAAAAGAAGCCAAATTTCCATTAAAACAAGAAGTTTTTCCATCAAAGGATTCAACTACTCCATCATCATCATCATCAACATCACAATGGTTAAAGCTAAAGGATCCAAGAATTGTGAGAGTATCAAGAGCCTTTGGAACAAAAGATAGACACAGCAAAGTATACACAATAAAAGGGCTAAGAGATAGAAGGGTAAGACTTTCAATTCAAACAGCAATTCATCTTTATGATCTTCAAGATAGATTAGGGTTAAGTCAACCTAGCAAAGTTGTTGATTGGTTGCTTAATATAGCTAAAGATGAAATTGATGAACTTCCTCCACTTCCAATACCTCAAGGAAATTTCGCCCTAGGTTATCCATCTTTTGCTAGTACTATTTCCAATGAATATGTTTGCCAAAACAATACTTCTGTTTGGAAATCAAATTCAAGACAAGGGTTAGGAGAAATTGTTACCAACAAAGAAAGTTGGATAAATAGAAGCAAAAAGGAAAAACAGAAAAAAGTGGAGACTGATCATTATGATTGCGCGCAATATATTTTGCATGATAATCTCTTATCAGATTTAGCATCTGACCATACTTCAAATATGATTACTTCTTACGGAAGAAATTCACGAACAAATCAACCTTCTTTCTTAGAATTATTGAATCCTATGCCTTTTGGTTACCAATTGGAGCCTTCGTCTAATCATGTTGCTCATGAGTTATCAAATTTTGGATTTGTTAACCAAATTAAAGATATAGATGGAATTAATGTTGTACCTTTTCCATCATCATTGTCTTTGTCTACACAACAATATTTACCTTCACATGTTGGTGCAATGGAGATGGATACAAGACAAATCAATTACAACTATGATCAAATGATGAATTCAAGTTCTCTCAATGCAACTCAACAATGATCTTCCATGGATCCTGATCAAGACTGAGAAGTTCATAATTAGTTTCAGTGTATTTTTTCTTATGGTGATTTTAAATTAAATAGTTATTCCCTTTTTGTTATAATTAATATAAATGGTGTTTCATATGTGTAACTTCAATTTTTCATTCAGTTTAATAATCTATAGATATATATTAAGGAGCAAAGACATTTTTCAAGTCTAAGAGCTTTCTTTGACCTGATAATGACTTGTTGAACTTAGGAGAAAGCATGCTCAGATAAGTTAATTTACTTTATTCTCTACATTGAGTTCACATTCAAGTCATTCCTCTAAGAAAACATGCCACTAACGACCAAGCTATTGAGATTCCTTACAACAAATGTCTCTTAAGTCTGCTTGCCAAATAGAGTTCACAATCAAAAAGCTATATCTTTCACATGAATTCTAACTCGTGACTCAGGTTAAGTTAAGATAATCACTGGTTGATATGGTTGATATATCATGGTATTTTCCTCCATGCACGAGTGTGCACGACGCGGTTTCATACACTATGCGCGGGTGGTTTTACTATTTGTTTTGCAAAACTTCATTGGTGGATTTTTTAGGGTTGTCCTCGCCGCCAATTCGGATGGAGGTGGAAGGGTGGTGATCCGATGTGGAACAAAGATAGTTGTTTTTAGACTTGCTTGTCTTGACTAGATGGCAAGTTCCAGTAGTTAGTGAATTTTTGGTGCTTGATACAGCATCGAGAGATGATGCTTACTGTCTGATGTCCAAGTCAGAAGTTATAGGAAGTATAGAGAAATATTTTAGGTTAAATGAGTGTGTGCATGTATTGGATGTTTCTCTTCTATTTTGTAGGCTGATTTTAGAGTTTTATGGGCTTAGAACCTTCTATAAAAGGATAGTTTTTTGATAGGACAAGTTTCATTTCTTTATTTATTTTGAGCACTCACCTTAATTAGGTGTTTTATTTGGGCAGAACTTATCATGTTTCTGAGGCCTCATGACCCTTTTCCGTGGGCGCTTTATTCTTCGTTTGTGTTGCTCTCTTAGACTTCGTCTAATGATCTTTGGAGTTGTGGATCAAATTAATCCGTCTCCTTTATTACACGTCCATACTTTTATTGGGTTGTTGTTAATATATTTGTCGGTCCATAAGAGAACAATAAACCCTAAGTATGGTACACGAAAGTCAAGGTGTGACTTGTGATTTTTGTCACTTGTTGTGGCACTCTTAGTCTATGTTTAATCCATCATTAATTTATCTCAGCTTTCTTGATCTTTGGTATTCTTTTATTCTCTTAATGAGGTTCTTTGGGGTTTGCACTTATGTTCTTTGTCATGCGTACTTTCTTTGGCAAAGTGTCGCAGTCGGTTTTTGTGGCGTAACCACTACTGCTCCTGGTGCTACTTTTTGATTTCTATATTTATCCTATGAAGCTAAAAAGGAAGGGGAAGATATCTTAAACTAACCCTGTGCACAAGTGTTTTCCCTACAAATGCGAAGAGATTTGGAATCGGGGGTTGGTTATACAAACACTATGCCAAAAAAGACCTTTAGCAGCGCTTTTTTTGGCCTTTAGCAGCGCTTTAAAGCGCTACAAAAAGTGGCGCTGCTAAAGGTAAAGGCAGCGCTTTTTTTCAATGAAAAAGCGCTGCTAAAAGCTCCCTTCAGCAGCACCTTTAGCAACGCTTTTTTAGCCCTTTAACAACGCTTTTGTAAGCGCTGCATAATTCCCCCAACCATCCCCCCCTTTAGCAGCGCTTTAAAAAAGCGCTGTCTTAGACCCCCCCTTTAGCAGCGCTTTCGCAAAAGCGCTGCCATAGCCCACCCTTTAGCAGCGCTTTTTACAAAGCGATGCCTTAGACCCCCCCCCCCCCCTTCCAAACCAATAGCAGCGCTTTTGTAGCGTAATATTTGTGACCTTTAGCAGCGCTTTTATGTAAAAGCGCTGTCTAATGTCCTAGATTTAAAATTTTTTTTTTATATAATATTCACCCTGTTTTGTATATTTAACCAACAACCTGCTTATATTACACAAACCTGCTTATAATTAAGGTCTTTATTTCAGCACTTTGGCCTTATAAATAAAATTCAAACTTTGGCCTTAAATATACCATTCAAACTTTGGCCTTATATGTACAATTCAAAACTTTGGATGTAACTCATGACTTTGTTCATAAACATTTTAATATACACATAAACCTGTTTAAATATGTTACAATAAAAATTGACACAAATACATTCAATTCTCAGAATTACAACAACACAAATACATTCAATTCACATATAATTACAAGTCTTCCAATCCGATAACTCTATACAATTCTCAACCCAAGAATAAATTGACACCATTCACTATGCAAAAAAAGACCTTTAGCAGCGCTTAAAAGCGCTGCCTAAAGTGGCGCTGCTAAAGGTAAAGACAGCGCTTTTTTTTTGCCTTTAGCAGCGCTTTTTTTTTGGCCTTTAGCAGCGCTTTTTTCACCCTATAGCAGCGCTTTTATAAGCGCTGCCTAATCCCACTTCACCTCCCCCCTTTAGCAGCGCTTTTTAAAAGCGCTTTCTTAGACCCCCCCCTTTAGCAGCGCTTTTTTAAAGCGCTGTCTTAGACCCCACCTTTAACAGCGCTTTTCTAAAGCGCTTTCTTAGAGCCCCCCCTTTTCCAACCTATAGCAGCGCTTTTTTAGGCCTCTTTTTGCCCCTTTAGCAGCGCTTTTTTTAAAAGCGCTGTCTATTCTTCACGATTTTGAATTTTTTTTTTAAAATAATCACATTTTTTATATATTTTTCAATAAACCTGCTTATAACAAATACATTCCCGGCTTATAATTCAGGTCTTTAGTTCAACAGTTTGGCCTTATATATAACAATTATTTTGGCCTTATTTTTGTGTATTCATCAATTTGCAATATTATACACAATAACTAAAGTATACATTATAATTCATCACTTTGAAATATTATACACATAAACCTGCTTAAATATATTACAACACAGTCCGATCCTCAGAACAAAATCACATATACAATCAATTCACATATACTTACAAATCTGATAACTTTACAAATAGATACAATATCAGATGTCACATTAGGAAGAAATAAACTTAACAATCTTTACTTGACTATTGAATTCTGTATGAGACTGCATGGAGTTCACTATCAGCCACAAATACACGGTTTTCTTCAAGCTTTGTATCATTATTCAATTGAATGTCTTCCAAGCTTAATTCAATAGAACATGATTCATCTTAACAACAGCACAAGCAAAAACAATATTAGATAAGTAACAATACACTTGAACAGGCCCATGTAGATCATTAAGTACTAGATTTCTATGAAATTTTCAGTTCTTATCATTATTTGAAGTTTCTGTTAATCAGATTAATAATTAAATATGTATTTATAGAATTAATCTTCATTATCATTACCTTCCAATATATATTTCCTCATGAAGTACCAAAGCAGCCAATACAGTCACAATCACTGTCACAAGAGGGTTATACAATGCAGAGAAAAGAGGTCCTCTCTGTGTTATGCACCATGCTTGAAGACAAAATATAACCGCTGATCCCATAATTCCCTACAAAATATATTTATTACAAATTATCTAGGATTATGATGTATAAATATTGGTGTGTATCATCATGAAAAATTACCGCATATAAAGTGGAACCAAATTGAAGTAGAGAATTAATCTTCCATGCATTAAGGTCTGGCTCCAAGAATACTGTCACTACGGCTGATTGTAATGTTGAAATGAAACACATCCAAGCTGACAGTGATAAATAATTAGGATGACTTTTGTAAACTGGAACCTGAAAAATATATAAGGGTGAAATGTTATATGTTTATAGAATAATAGTTATATCATAAGTATTAATTATTAAGATTTTAAAAAACAGTCTCTGATGGTACCGATATTGATTTTGTTATTGATTATGTTATTGACGGTTTTTATGATAAAGAATTAATTATGGTTAATTCACATCCGCAACAACCACTAACACCTGTGCCGACTAAAATCGCGTAAGCATAGACCGTTATTTAAGACTTTGATTGTACTGAAATTAAGTACCTGCAAAATTAGCCAAAATGACCAGGCAACACTACTTGCCAAAATAAAAACACATCCTAGCAACCAATTCTTATCAGTATCACTTCCAGCCATGATTGATTTTGAAGGTATGATCGTTGCATTTAATAGTTTTGGACCCTTCAACAATACTATAGACAAAGCTCCACAAATACATATCAAAGTCCCCACAATTTTGGCTATAGTTCTCAAACTTCTAATATTTACTTTTTCCAAACATAAAGCTGTATGAATGATTTATACATTCTAAAACTATATCCACATTCATGAAGATGTATGAATGATTTATACATTCTAAAACTATATCCACATTCATGAAGACACGTGAATTCATTAAATATTGTGTAACTCGCCAAACAAATTTTATTTCAAAAAAGTTGTCGGATCTATATATTTATGTTTTAAAATTTAATAAATAAATAAGGATTATTTGTGAATTTAAACTATTTCATAGAAAAATAAGGATTAAGAAAAATAAATAAATTTCAAGATTAACAGAAACTTAAAGCTTTCATCTAAATCACAAATAGTGTGAAGTTTCTAAAGCAACATAATCTAAAAAATCATTGAATATATGTGCAGTATTTCCCTTATAAAAATTATTAGTAAAAAGAACTCATATAAGGTGTGGCATTTCAGCAAACACCTTGTATACGGCTAGATATAATGAAAGTTAACATAAGTAAATTCATTGTGGCATTTCAACAAACACCTTGTATACAAAACTCAAGCCAATATCAAACGAGTAATTTTCATCAACGGTATCAACAAAAACAAGTCAAAAACTTAGAAAAGAAGTAACACTAACATCATATAATCCAAAAAAATGAAATACTAAGACATTAATCCAGAAAAATGCAAAATGAAAAACTTCAAATACCGTAACAATGGACGGACGGCGGCAGAATGAGGTGACGACGGAATGACCGGAGGAAAGACGACGGACGGAGGCTGTCGGACGGAGGTGCGGACGGAATGCGTCGACGGTGAATGTTCTAATTCTGAATAGGGCAACGTTCGCGAGTGGAAATAAGAAAGAAGAAGACTGTTCTGATTCTGTGAAAATATTGGAATTTTTTAAATTTATGCTACTTAAACCTATAGCAGCGCTTTTTTTGGCATTTAGCAGCGCTTTTAAAAGCGCTGCTATAGGTCTGCCTTAGGACCCCCTTTAGCAGCGCTTTTTTTGGCATTTAGCAGCGCTTTTAGAAGCGCTGCTATAGGTATACCTTAGGACCCCCTTTAGCAGCGCTTTTTTTGGCATTTAGCAGCGCTTTTAAAAGCGCTGCTATAGGTCTGCCTTATGACCCCCTTTAGCAGCGCTTTTTTAAAAGTGCTTTCGTAGACCCCCCCTTTAGCAGCGCTTTTTTAAAGCGCTTTCTTTGACCCCCCCCCCCCTTTAGCAGCGCTTTTTTAACAAACGCTGTCTTAGGTATGCTATTTTTTTTTCATGACCCTTTAGCAGCGCTTTTTTAGAAAGCGCTGTCTTTTGTTGCGCTGCTAAAAGTCATTTCTGGCGTAGTGATTCCTCTTTAATTTCTTCCAATTTTGCTTTCGTGTAAGTAGCGCACTTGAATTCATCATAATACTACATAATATAACAGATCGAATAAGATTTAAGTTTAAAACTAATTACTCAGATGAAGTATCAGATAATTATCAAAATGAATCATATAACTTATATAATGAATTGATCCATACCAGGACTGGAATCTCAAGTTGACTAGAAAGAATAATTTCCCTCATAAAGCGCAATACAAAATATCCACAGTCAATACCATTACGCTGCCGAGGACACTGTAAATGGAAAAAACAAACGAACATTTATCCGGATATATAGTTGAAATAGTTTTATCAAGTAGAAACATGCGAGAATATACCTCTACTCTGATCCAGTTGATGTTGTTAGCCTTCCTTTTTGGCATCGTTGCATCTCTTTGTGCTCTGAATATTTGTATAACTCTAACATAATATAAACGCATATTTAGAACAATGTCACATAATAAATAAAGATATATAATTAAAGACAACAGTATATGTCATCACTTACGTATCAACAAAGTTCCTCAGATTTTCATATTTTGTTGTATCGCCATCCAATGAATCTATATAATACACTATTTCTTTCGTCGGATTAATTGCGATCAACAACCAATGTCCACTATAAAATAAGACAACAATTTAGACGGAAATGTTATATATATAGAAAGGGAAAAATCGAACAATTATAATAAATGAATTTAGAATAAAATCTAACCCATGGCCAGTGTTATATGGCAACAAGAACAACTTCTCCGTAGTCGCGTGCATAAATCTCTGCACTGTGTACTCTTTGACTGTATCTGGTGACTGGTCTATTATACGTGAGTTGACACAGCTAGCAGATAAGAATGCGAATACTGAAGTCAATTCATTCGGGACCAATAACTTGTCATACAAGAACCTAAAAAAACATAATCAACATTAGAATATTAAGTTAAACGAGCAAATTTTAAAATGTTCAATTATTTAATAAAAATGGATCGGAGTACCTGATGTATGAATGCATAACACCGACGCCCAGTTCAGAATGGTTGAAAACCTGATCAAAATCCTCCTTAACAATTGTTTCGGGATATTCAAAACCGAAAATACCTGCCTCCATATGTATTTGGCGGACGCCACCCTCAGGCACATCTGATGTTCCGACATATGTTTCAAGGCACATCCTAAATCGAGGAACAATTGCTTTTCTGGGAATCTTGGAAGTTTCAGGCATCTTACTCTTGCTGACTTGTTGCGACTGCTGATCATGAACCTAAAAGTCATATATAAGTTCAGTAATTAATATTGTATAACAAGATAGTCATGTAACTGTAGTAGTACCTGTTTCTTTGATGCAGCTGAATCGGTATCCCGCACAATAATTCTATCATCTTTTGATTTGGATTTTGTAGGAGTCTAAGATCATCATGTAAATAAGAAAATGTAGATGTAAGAATAACTTTCATGTATGAATCATAAAACATTTGAGTATTAAAAGGTTCAACCTACCTCATCATCTATGCAAATCAGATTTGCCGGCCATGCCACATACGATCCTACTGCGTCTCCCACCACTGTTGCGCCTGAAATATCATTTGGTATAGGCAACAACGCATTCCCCTCTAATGCAATATCAATAGATACTTTCAAAAATCCAGAAGGGAGCGGTTTGTGGTGAAGTAAGTCTCCCAGAAAGTTATGCACCTTTCCCTTGCCAACCATTCGATGAGTAGGTGACGACAAATATAGCCGGTAAAGTGAAATGCCCTAAACAAATAATGATCAGTTAATGTGTCAATTAAGTAAAGTGTGCTAAATTAATTTCATTGTAATATATACAATTACCTCTGGAAGCTTCTGTGGACAACCGGTACTATCTTTGTCACTAGTAGCTCTACCCTCTGGAGCGCGTCTTTCTGCCATGTATCTCTCCTTATCCTTCTGTAATTCACGGATTTGCGCTTTCAATTCCTCCAAAGTCTCCATCACTTCTTTATTGGTTGGATTTTTTTTCTTTGGCTGCTTATACAGTTTGGATGGAGTGACACCAAATCCCTTACCCCTCACACGCCCAGAATACTCAGGAATATTCAGCACCCGGCTCAGTAAGCTCCTGCAATCATTGTCCTCGGCGGGAGTTATGGTCTGGGACAGAGTCTCCTGAAATATAGATAAAAACATATATAAATATATTACACACTTTTGATCAGTTATTGACAAAGATAACATTGTACTTACACATTGTTCAAAGACTTGTTGAACTTCTTCCTGAACGACTCCATCTCGTCCCACACGGGCAGCCTTCCATACAACATGGTCTGGAAGAGATGTCGCATCACTCTTCTCCTCTTCCAACTACGCATTAAGACGGATAATAAAGCATTGTATCCTATTATATATACTTACTATTTTTTGTAAATATATTATATTAAAGCATTTATATGTACTTACTATTTTTTGTTCTAATCGTGCATATCCCAACCGGCCCTTTCTGTATGAATATGCGGGATTTGATGCCCGTTGACGATTTACGCCACTAACAACCTGAAAAAATAAGTTTATCAGAACTCCTGTACATGGAATAAGTATATACTATTGATGCCCTTTCTGTACTTACTTCAAATTCTTTTGATCTTCGCTTTGCAACAAACGTTTCCCATTCTTCCTCCGAAATCAAATCCGCGTACTTCATCGGACGCTCTGAGTCAACAAAGTTTCCTTCAGAATCTTTTAGAAACTTGTTTGTTAAAAACGCTCTAAATCCCCTCAAGCGTTTTTCGGCCAATTGAATACAATATTTTCTCCTACACTCTTCAATATTGAAAGATCTCTGCAAACAAACACACATACATATAACATGTTAGTATATTTAATTTAAAGACGTAAATGTCAACAATAATTAAACAATTCCAATATTATACCTGAATCTCGGTCCAAATCTTATCTTTAGCCGGTTGTAAAGAAACAATTCTCCAATTATCACAAGTAATCGGAACTTGCGAACGTACAAGTGCTCCGATGTAACTTGTTAGCAACGCACCGTTAGGCTCAACTAACTGGTCTCTTTCATTCCAATGGACATCATACTTTACTCCCTTATCTCTCGCACGGATGATTTTTTTCATAATTGTTATGCCTCTTTTAATATCGCCTTCCACGTCTTTTGTTGTTTGTTTTCCATCATGTGTTGTTTCCTCGTTGCTGGCCATAATATATATACCTGTAATTCAGAAAAACCAAAGTATCAAATGATACATAAGAAATGTGTAAATAAGAAAAACATGGTATAAAGAAGAAATAACAAAAACATGGTATAAATAAGACATGTGTAAATAAGAAAAACATGTTACAAATATATACATAAGAAATGTGTAAATAAGAAAAACATGGTATAAATAAGAAATAACAAAAACATGGTATAAATAAGACATGTGTAAATAAGAAAAACATGTTACAAGTACCTTTAACATCTCTTTCTTTTTTTCGTTGTAACGGGGTTTACTTGTCTCTTAACAACACGGACAAATGGATTGATCCAAATTCCCTCGTTATGATCATTTCTAATATATGATTCGTCCGCTCCAATATTCTCATCTAGATCATCTATAATATAAGATTCATTCTCAACATAAACATCCCCCTTTTCTCCAATGTTATCATCGATTACTTTGTTGGAAAAAAGAACTATAGACCATTTCGTACTTGTCGGATCAGTGACATAGAACACTTGTTTAGCTTGCGTGGCTAGAATAAAAGGATCATCTTTGTACCCCACCTTATTAAGATCCACTTTCGAAAAACCTGATTTATCCATTTGTATGCCACTATTATTTTCAACCCACTTGCATCCAAAGATAGGAATCTGAAACTTCTCATAATCAAACACCCAAATGCGCTCGATAACCCCATAATACGAGGAAATGTGCATTGCTTCGGCAAGCACGGTGACACCACTATTTTGCATTGTACTTTTATCATCTTGTTCCTTGGTATAAAATGTGTATCCATTAATTGCATATGCGCTATAAGAAAACACATGCAAACTTGGACCATATGCTAAACATCTCAACCTTTCTGTTATTGAAGCGGGATCAGAATAAAACTTTGAAAAAATATGCTCCTTGAACCATGTTATAAAACTTCGATTGTGCTCACGTACTATCCAATTTTCATTTCTATTCAGATTTAAACCTCGGAGAACGTCCTTGTGCATTTCAACATACGGCTCAACCTCAATGTCATTGTGCAAAACATACAAATGCACTTGCTCCCGTTCATCCCTTGAAACTGTCACAACTTTATTTCCAATTAACTATTTACCATCTATTTTTTCAACAACATGATATTTTGGGAGGCCAATGGATTGAACGTTGGACAAATATTCAGTACAAAACTCGATAGCTTCTTCAACAATGTATCATTCAACAATACATCCCTCTGGTCGACTTCGGTTTTTCACATACCCTTTCAATATTTTCATATAACGTTCAACAGGGTACATCCATCTCATATAGGCAGGTCCATACAGTTGTGTCTCTTTCACAAGATGAACAACTAGATGTACCATTATGTCAAAAAATGATGGAGGAAAATACATTTCAAGCTCGCACAAAGTAATAACTATTTCTCTTTGCAATGTTGGTAAGATCGCAGGATCTATCACCTTACTACAGATTGACCTAAAGAAAAAACACAATTTAGTTATTGCGCCTCTCACTTTTTCTGGCAAAATAGAACGTATACCTATTGGTAGAAAGTGTTCCATTATAACATGGCAGTCATGTGTCTTTAAACTTTTTAACTTGAGGTCTTTCATAGAAACAAGTCTTCTAATATCTGAAGAGTATCCTTCTGGAACTTTAACTTCACTTAGAAACTTACACAATATCTTTTTCTCCTTTCTAGATAGAGTATAAGCAGCAGGTGGTAGATATGTGCGGTTTCCTTTCTTCAAGGGTCCTAATTCATTCCTTATTCCCATTGCTACCAAGTCCTTTCTTGCTTTAAGGCCATCCTTAGACTTTCCTTGTATATTGAGTAACGTACCAATAACACTTTCAAATACATTTTTTTCAATATGCATAACATCAAGAAAATGTATTACATACAAGGACTTCCAATACAGCAACTCAAACAAAATTGACCTCTTCTTCCACCCACGCGTGACAAGCGTATGAGCAAAAGGCTTGCCAAACTTAGTACTCACATCTTTCACCTTTTCAAAAATTTATTCGCCGGTCAATGTAGGTGGAGCTTTACGTTGTTTTGAATCTCCATTGAATGCTTTTCTCCACCCACGGTAGTGATGACTAGAATTTAAGAATCTACGATGACCAAGAAAGACATTCTTCTGACCAAATTCCAACCGCGTCCAATCTGTGTTTTCTTCACAGATAAGACACGCACATTGACCTTTAATGCTATACCCCGATAGATTTCCGTATGCTGGGAAATCATTAATTGTGCCAAACACCATCGCCCTCAAATTGAAACTTTCTTTCCTATATCCATCATAAACCTCCACACCGTTCTCCCACAAACTCTTTAAGTCTTCGATTAGAGGTGTCAGGTATACGTCTATGTCATTCCCTGGTTGTTTAGGGCCAGAAATTAACATAGATAACATCATGTACTTACGCTTCATACATAGCCATGGAGGTAGGTTATAAATCATAATAATTACAGGCCAGGTGGAATGTGAGATGCTCTGCAGACCATGCGGATTCATTCCATCAGTCGATAATGCCAAGCGAAGGTTTCTAGCTTCTTCTCCAAAATCAGGATAATCATTATCAATTTTCATCCACTGTGGTGAATCTGCCGGATGTCGATACTTCCCATCTACAATTCTATCATCTGCATGCCAAGTTAGGTGTTTTGCATCTGTTTCACTACGAAACATGCGTCTGAATCTCGGAATTATAGGAAAATACCATAATACTTTTGCTGGTGACAACTTTTTCTTATACCGAGATACACCGCATTTAGGACACTCGTTTAATGATGCATATTCATTTCGAAACAAAATGCAATCATTTGGACAAGCATGTATCTTATCATAGCTCATGCCAATAGAGCATAACATTTTTTTAGCTTCATAGGTTCGATTGGGAAGAACATTATCCTCCGGAAGCATCTCTTGAAGTAGGGCTAACAACTCTGTGAAACTTTTATCCGACCATCCATTACCCGCCTTTAAATTGTACAACTTTAATACCGCGGACAATCTTGTGAAAGTAGTGCAACCTTTATACAACGGTTTCTCTGCATCGCTTACCAACCTCTCAAACATCTTGGGACAATCTTGAAGATCTTTTTCAAGTGCTTCTGCAATCTCTTCGACTCGATCACAATCATATGTATCTCTGCCATTGTCCTTTGAAGCACATGTCGTATTATTTCGGGGTTCAACATTCTCGTTACTTATCTCACCATGTAATGTCCAACATGTGTAACTTCGATCAATTCCATGTCTCATTAAATGAGATTCCAACTGAACGGCGTCAACTCGACGCCCATAACAGCATCCTAAGCAAGGACATGTGATCTTACTGGGGTCTTTGGCGTGTTCAACAGCAAACTTAACGAACTTCGATACCCCATTCTCGTACTCTTTTGACAATCGATTACCAGACATCCATTTTTTATCCATACTAATTGAGTAATCTACACTAAACTATAAAAGTTAAACAAAACAGAGAATACCTGTAAGGAAATCACTAACTTCTAAGAATGCTACGCAATAGGATGCTTGGAAACGATCACAACTTTGCTCTTCACAGGTAACCCCTATAGCAGACAAAATATAAATTTTATTAAATCATACTAAACATATTAAAAATACTAGATATTAAAAATCATATTACTAATAACATATTAAAACCATAATAACATATCATATAATCATTGATATCCTTAAACCAAAATGACACCCTTACTAAATATTGAGAAATCCTAACTAAACATATAAAACCATAATAACATATCATATAATCATTGAGAAATTCATACTAACATATCAACATATAAGTATATATAGTATTACTAATAAAATAAGTATATATAGTATTACTAATAAAATAAAGGTACCTATCATAACTAATAAAAGTGTATATAGAATGACATAAATTAAATAGAAACAGTGTTAGAAATAGAAAAACGGAAGCATTTAAAAAACCGGCGACATGTATAAACTTTAAAAATGAAAGCTTAAAACTTAGAAAAATGAAATCTTAAAACTTATATATATAAAAAAAAGTGAAAGCTTCAAATTTAACAAAACAGTAAACATATACATTAATTTAAAACTGAGAGTTTATTATATATTATAAAACTAAAAAAAAACAAAATTATAAGTTAATAGTATTCTCATGTTATTACTCACCCAAAACAAGACAACAATACTCATAAAAAATGCTACCAAAAATACCAAAAGAAAAACAGTGACAACAAACACATAGAAGCAGCAGTTATATTGATATGTCAAAAGAAAAAATCCGCAGCATAATAGCATATTGGCGATGTCAAAATCCATGAATTTACTTACTCTTAACACGTTAAAACAGAAATGACAGTAGCAGTAAAAATCAATTCTCAGTAGCAACCATACATACTATTTAACACAAATAACTAAATAAAAATTGTACACTATCTTCACTTTTTTGATTCTATTCATCTCTCACTATCGTAGTGTATTGGTTCTATTCACCTTGTTTCTAATTGTACTCTTGTTCTGAATTTATCACATTGAATCAAAATATATAAAAACAACAAACAGTTCCCAGGGCAATTCATTAGTTTCAATCCAAACTCTTGTTTGTCAATCTAAAACATACAAAATATCCGTAACAATGACAGAGAGACTTAACATGTAGATTAAAATACAAAATATATAACATGCAACAGAGAGACTTAACATGTAGATATCCATACAACAAGATGACAGAAAATGACTTAACTTGATTGCATTCAAATAATAAAAACATATTCAGTTTGTCTTAAAGATTACGGCAACAATGGTGAAAATATACGTAAAAAAGAAAACCAGAGTAAAACTTCAAATACCGTAACAATGGCGGAAATGCAATGCAGACGAGCAGAGGGACGGTGAACGGCTGCAAATGCAACAGACGGGGGCGACGGCGACGGTTGGACGGACGACGACGGTTGGACGGCAACGGTGGTTTATAGGGCAACACTCTTTGTTCGCCAGAGAGAAAGAAAGAAAGCAACGTAATATGACTGTTCTGTTTCTCATAAAAATTCTGGTGGGTATTTTAAATTAATTCTAATAAACCTATAGCAGCGCTTTTTAATAGCTTTAGCAGCGCTTTAAAAAGCGCTCTCAAAGACCTTCTAATGTAACCCATATAGCAGCGCTTTATGGAAAAAGCGCTCTCGTAGACCATACCTACAACATCGCTTTTTGGAAGCGCTGCCTTAGGGCCCCTCTTTAGCAGCGCTTTTTAAAAAGCGCTGTCTTTGGGCTGTCTTAGACCCCCCATTTGGCAGCGCTTTTTGGAAGCGCTGCCTTAGGACCCCTCCTTTAGCAACGCTTTTTAAAAAGCGTTGTCTTTGGGCTGTCTTAGACCCCCCCTTTTAGCAGCGCTTTTTATAAGCGCTGTCTTAGGACCCCCATTTAGCAGCGCTTTCTGAGAAAGCGCTGTCTTTGGTTATCAATTTTTTTCTTTTTTTTTTATTCCTCTTTAGCAGCGCTTTTTCTAAAAGCGCTGTCTTTGTATGCGCTGCTAAATGTCATTTCTGGCGTAGTGAAAGGGAAGCTATTAACACTCAGAGTATCTATAGTAATCTATAAGAACCTTCATTTACATCTTTTTTTACTGTTTGAATTGCTTTCTTGAGTCTATTTGCTGTCAGGTGGGAAAAGTTTCTCCTTTGGGAGGTTGAGGAAATGTTTTTGTTGTTTTAGGATTTTCTATTGTTTTTGGAAAGGTATCTGGACCTAAGGTTTTTGATTAGTACGTTCGCTAAGATTTCGCTATCTTATGCCTACGTACTCTCAAAAAAGGAAACTAAGAAATCAGAGCGTTCGTAGTTCTTCCTATTCTATGGGAGGAAAAATGTTTGGTGTCTTGTTCATAGCCTAATATTGAAGCTAAAAGTGTTGGTGTCTTGTTCAAAACCCAAGATTGAAGCTAAATGAGTTTTTGTGTCTTGTTCAAAGCCTAAGATTGAAGCTAAAAGAGCATTTGTGTCTTGTTCAAAACCCAAGGTTGAAGCTAAAGGAGTATTTGAGGGATAATTTGTCATCTCTAAAGGGAGATATCTCACCTACTCATCACAATTATTGACGTTTTGTTTATAAGGGAAGTTTTTTTAACTAGGATATGTGGAATCAAGCAATGCCACATATTTCTTTATAAGAGAATTGAAATGTCATAAAGGAAGAAGCTTTAACTCAGTGTATAGCAATGCCACTTGTTTCTTTATGAATCTTAGCATGCTAAGAGAGGGACATTGGCCTGGATGTGTTCCAGAGGCTTGCCACTTACATCACTTGGATGAAAGAGAACTTTGACCATGATAAAGGAGGGACTCCAACTTGAATTTTGAATCCACAAGTGTGCCACTTACATCAATTATCTGGAAAAGGGTTTACTTATTTGTTTTGAAATATGGTGTATAGAAGAAATATCCTCCTACAGAGAGGACTCAGAGTCTCATCTGTGGGGATGTTGAATTTTGTACCTTGATCAAAGCCCAAGATTGAAGCTAAAAGAGGGATTGAAAACTGACTCAATTGGGGGAGTATTATATCTGTCTTGTACAAAGCCCAAGATTGAGACTGATTGGGGAGAATCCTTATATGAAGCCTAAGAGGAGGCTGAGAGAATTTAAGTGGAGACTGACTCTTGTTGAGGAAAATTAAATCCAAGAGCAGGATCCAACTGCTATGAGAAATCAAAAGAGAAACTGGCTCCTGCTGGAAATTATACGAGAGTTGGATTTATTGAATTGCCATAAAGGCTTTGATTCTTTTGGGGATTTGTTGATTGTAATCTGACCCTTGCTGGGAATTTAAGGTGGAAGTCAAGCCTTGTTGAGGATCAAAGGAGAGTCAAAGGATGAGTTTGAATGTTTTAGAGGTTTTGACTCTCCTAGGAATTGGTGTAGGGATGACTAGGGTTTATCATGTGTTTTTAGGAAGCTTGAAGGTCCTTGTACTAAGCCCAAGAGGAGGCTGGGATGCTTCTAAGAAGCCTGTGGGTCCTTGTACTATGCCTAAGAGGAGGCTAGGAAATTTAGACTGTCTAAGTCTTAATAAGAGTTTAAGAAAGGTTTCACCGGGAAATAATCCTTTCTTTATTGAAGTTTTTCAAGGTTGAATCAATTGAACAAAGCCTAAGAGGAGGCTGACTGTATTGTGAATAAGAATTCCTTTGTACAAGGGGGGAACTAGCTGTTTGAACTAAGTTATATTGATTGACAAGGATCCTATTGTTTGAACTAGTCTAAACTAAGGATGATTTAAAATGCTAAGAGAAACTTAAGAAGATATGTACAAGCATATATACAGATATATGAGCAAGTATATAAACAAGTAGGAATTGAATTGGAAAAGGTGGTGGGTCTTATACTCTAATAGAGGCCCAAGTGTATTGTGATTGATTAGTGTTTTCTTTAAGACTGAGTTAGGGTTTTGAGAATTTGAACAATGTTTTAACTTTGAAGATGACTTGATCTTTAAGTAAACAAAAGTGTTGGGTATTACACTTTAGATAGAGGTCCAGATGATTGTTTGTATCCTATACAAAGCCCATGATGAATGAGGCTAAAATATTTTCTATTTACAAAAGGGTGTTGGGTATTACACTCTAATAGAGGCCCAAATGATTATTTGTATCATGTACAAAGCCCAGGATGAATGAGGCTAAAAGGCTTTCTATTTACAAAAGGGTGTTGGGTCTTACACTCTAATAGAGGCCTAGAGATATTGAAACCAAAGTTTATGTATAGAGAGATGAGACTTACACTCCTAGCAGAGACTCATGAAATGGTTTATTTACAAAGAGGGTTGGATCTTACACTCTAATAGAGGCCCATGAGTGTTGTTTATTGTTTAAAACAAAGTTTATATGCAAAAGATTGAGGCTTATACTCAAGGAGAGGCCCAAATGATTTATTTAAAAATAGTGATCGCACCGCGATACTGAAAGACGTTGCGGGACTTATACTATAGTAGAGGCCCAAAATTTATTTATGCTATAGGGGGTTTGATCTTACACTATAATAGAGGATCATGATTGTTGAAATGATGTTTTAAAGATTGAATTAAAATAAAACCCTAATTTCATATTTTTAAAGATATTTTTCAAAGAAAAATCAAATAAAATATCTATAATTTTATCAAATAAAATCATTAATCATGTCATAAACACTGATTAAGGTTTATGAAAAAGTATTTTATCCACATGAATATTTAAAATCATTTTGGTTTTAAAAATCAAGAAAATGAAATCATTTTAAAAACATTTAAAACAATTAAAAATAATATTTTTAAATATATTAAAAAATATATCAAATAAAAATGTTTTTGTGATTTTTTTGGGTGAATAAAACATTTTAATATATGAGTGATACTTGTGCAAAAAATTATTTTAAAATAATTAAAATTGATTAACAAAAAAAATTATTAAAAAAATATGAAAAATATGGTGAAAATGTGAAAAATGGGAAAAAATGACATGGGTGGGTGTTGAACCTACGCCCTCCAACACAAACACACTTGAAAACACGCACTGCAACCACTGAGGTGGTGATACATCCATGTATCAAACCCACCCTATAAATACATAAGGGTGACTTGGTTTTAGGTCTGGCCAAAGTCTCCATAGCCATGGCTGGCCTGTTTTGATGGTTTTGCAAGAAGGTCATACCTTCTTTATTTCTCCATGAAAATGGATGAAATAAAGATGGATCCTACCTAAACTTTCATGAGGAATCTAATGATCATCTTAGATTTTTCTAAAAATGCCTATATTTTAAAACCCGATAGTGGTTTCAAAATAGGTCAAGTTTTGCAAGTTCTATCTACCACTCTATACAATCAATAATAGCATGATAAAACAGTTTAAACACAATAAATATGATATGTATGACATTTTCATGATCAATGTACATCAAAGCAATGCATATTTCATAAAGTTCAAGTTCTTATGCACTTACCTCTTGAAGCTCCACTTCCTAACCTTCAAGATACTTGTGAAAAAAGCAATCTAATGCCTTGGACACTCTTAATAGATCCCTTGGAAGCTTTTAGGATGATCAAAATCCAAAGAAAACCTTAGGAACATGAACTAGCATTTTCTTGCAAAATTGGCAAAAGTGACAAAAATGGCAACTCTCACAAATGGTGTAACAGTTGAGAAATTATGCTTGGAACACCTTAAGGGTATATATTAGAATGTGTTTGACGTGTTGCTTGGTTTTGAAATGGACTGAATCAAGACATGGCTTGAAAAATGCAAAAAAGTCAAAAATTGAGGTTTTGATGGTTGACTTTCTGATTTTGGTGATTTGAGATGAAGGTGAGTGTTTGAACACCTCTAATGAATGATTTGTGATGTGTTTAGATGGTTGTTTGAGTGGTTTAGGCTCTGGTTTTGAGAATGCTAAGTTTGATCCTTGAAACTTTGAAATTTTGAGCAAGAAAGGGAGAATGAGAAAACAAGGTTGTGGTATTGTTTTGGTGTGTCTCCAATGATCAGAAACAACTCCTATTTATAGGAGAACAAGTTTGTTTTGGGAAGAACAGTGTTGGATGAGGGATCACTCTATTATCCAATGGACTTTGTCATACAACCCTTTCTTAAATGCCAAGGTACCAAAGTATTCTCTTATCTTGACTCCAACCAAATTTGCAGTTTTTAACACTCATGTTTCTTGACTCATCTTGATTGGTTTGCAATTGATTCATGCCACCTCCATGCATCACATAAATTCCAAATGCCAAAATTGAAATTCAAGGCATTTGTAATGATGAATTTGCACATGCTAAGTTGAATTCTTGACTCAATGGTCCAAAGTTGAAAACATCAAGTGATTCATCAAGATTATTTCTAATATTGGAAGAGGACAAAGCCTTTATGATGACAAAATTGAAGATGAGAATCGTGTGGCACAAGAAATGCACAAAATCTGTCTTGAAAATCAATTTGAGCAACGCATGTTGTGAGGTTCATAACTTCTTGCTCAAGTTGAATCAATGGATGTTCTTGTACTCTATGGAAAGCTTGTATATCATACTTCAACTTTGATGTTTAAATTTGGTCTTGATTCATTTTGGATCATAATGAAAAATGCCTCCAAAATTGGGCAAAAACATGAGGCAGATTCTGCCTAAAAATTTCTAAGTGTTAAAGTTCAAAATCTCATGAAACCCTAACTTTAATGCTTTATATCTCAAAATTTAGGCATTTTTGGGGGTACTTCTGCTTTGCAATCTTATTTTATGTAAGAAGATCTATCGTTTGATCTTTGAATGGGAGAAAATGGTTGCATGGATCACAAGTTCTGGCCTTGCAAAGTTGGGTAAGAATCAAGTTCCTTCCATAACTTAGTGAAATTTCAAGTTTCTCAAGGTTGCCCTTTTTGCAAGTAACCTTACTTTTATTGATTTACTTGATTAAACATGATCCAAATCACATATTAACATCATTCTTGACTCGAAGAAACCATGGTTGACCAAAAACCTCAAAAGTCAAACTTGATTTTGGGCACATTTGACTTTTTATATTAGATGAATTTTGAACTTTGTGATTCTCTTATGAAATCAAACCCTTGGCCTATTTGAACATCATGGATAGCCTCTAAGGGTGTTTTTGAATATCTTGAATCATTTCTCAAGGTTTGAGATCATGTCTTGATCAACAGTCAAATGTATGGTTGACTTTTCCTCTAGAACCCTAGTTTGTGGTCCAGATGAATTTGAATCCTTGTATTGCTTATGAATCAAGTTCTTTGAATCAATCCAATCTTGTGAATATATAAATATGATGTATTTGAGGTCCTTGAAACATATCTTGAGGTCTTGGATCATGCCTTACTTTAATAGTCAACCTATGGGTTGAATTAGGTCAAAACCCTAATTCCTGATTTTTGATAGATGCAAACCCTTGAGGCTATTTTGAACTTATGAATGGACTCATGAGGTTCTTTTGAGCTTCTTGAATCGTGTATTGAAGTATTGGCTCATACCCATATGAAAATATTTCTTTGGAAGCCTTGGTCGATCATAACACTAATTTTGTGACACTGATGGTCTTGAGGTTGATTAATTTCGAATGGTGCAATCTTGTGCTAAATTCTTGATGAGGAGTATCTCTTGATCCTTCATGGATGTTTGAAAGGCTTGACAAGTTTAAGATCATGTAAATTCTTGATTGATCCCTTTCCTGAATGCTCTGAGAGGGCTTAAAACCCTAATCCTTGGTTAAGGTGAATACTCAACATTCTCAAAATTTAGGGTATGGCACAAGGCAATACCACATATGTGTATATGTTGGTGACTTAGGAGAAAAACTAAGAATTCCCCCTTTCCTTATAAGAGAAAGATCATGTGAGAAGAGAGAAAGGAAACTAGATAAAGACCTTTCCAAATTAATCATTATTGAAAGTCGCATGTCTCTTATACATTAAGAGGGAGAATATGCATTTCTATATTATATGATTGTGTTGCTTTTCCTTTACGATTTGTTTTGGTTTTAGATTTATATAATTGGTTCAACTCTTCAATTGCGCATTTCTGGATCAAGTTTTAGATCCGTATATTTTAGCATGCATAATTCAAATTGTTTATGTTTGAGTTTGAGATATATGCTTTATGTCAATTAGTTGATTTTTTTTTGGATCAAGAACCTTCTTTGATATTGGTTCAAGTCATGAAATAAATGAATTCTCAAAGCCACTTAAAAATTACAAAAATTGAGATTTTAGGTGTGTAATTTGAATCACGCACCATGTGAGTCGAATCAGAAGGAAAAGAGGGAAATTAATGACTCTGTGAATTAACTCACAAGTTGTACATGACTCCAATCATGAAACCATGTGACTCGAATATCAAGTTGTTCATGAGTCGAATAATGAAATGTTGTTTTGCCACCGCTTTGCTCGAGTCAAATCACAAATTATTCTTGACTCAAATCTAATTCTTCATGACTCGAATCATAATTAAATGGGTTTCTCATATGTTATAGATATTGATTCAAATGACTCTGTCACCTGATTAAAATCACTCATGCGCTCATGGCTCGAATCAATCATCATTTTTCCCCACCCTTTTTGTGTTAAATCTCCAACACCTATAAATCATTTTTTTTCTCTCTCAAATTATTCACAATGTGAGGAAAAACATACTTCCAATATTGATTTGAAAAACTCA
Source organism: Lathyrus sativus (assembly GCA_963859935.3). Classification (NCBI taxonomy): domain Eukaryota; kingdom Viridiplantae; phylum Streptophyta; class Magnoliopsida; order Fabales; family Fabaceae; genus Lathyrus; species Lathyrus sativus. The sequence goes on along the minus strand of CAWUDS030004578.1, from coordinate 49,354 downwards.
TAAAACCACATGTTCTTTCATTTTTTAAAAGAGTTTTGGGTCTTTTGTGAACACTTGAAAACGATTATTTGTATAATACTATTTATGTTGTGAGTCTTTCCATGCAAAGAGGGGTGGTGATCACTGGGACTACCTTTCTAGAAATCATTCTTTTCGATGTGTGATTAGGCACTATAGTGAATCAAGTATCTTTATAGGCCCATAATCAACAAAGGAAAGCATTGCTCATATTCTTAGGTTGATGAAATTTAACTAAGAACTTCTTTGGTGTATTAAGATTCCGCTGAGCTAGATAAGTATGAAGTGGTGAAAGAAGTGGAAGGTCTTGTAAAGAAGATGTTCATCATCTATCTTGATTTAGTTTTGATAAATACAAAAATATGAAGGTAAAGATTGATAAAGCTTATCAAAGAAGACAAAAGTTGAAGTTTATCTAAATCAATTATCAAGATTTCAAAAGCAAATGGATTTTGAAGTAAACGTTGATTTGTTCCCAAAGAAATGTACTTAATGTCAACTCATTGTATATAAGTTTAAGGTGCTAAAAAATCTTCATCTATTTTTCTATAAAGTTTCCAAAACATTCATGCATAAAAACATTTCATTTCAAGTCTTTTAAAAAAGCAAACAATAAAGTTTTACTTGAGTACAATTGATTACACTATTTATCTAATTGATTGGACATTCATTATGCCATTTTAAATTGAATTTACTTAGTTTTTCATAAATTGTGACAGTTTGGAACCACCACGATTCACATCTGTTTAAACCAGTATTTAAAATTTGAATTTATTCTAGTTTTTTTATGGCAGTTTGAAACTGTCGTAATTTTACTGTTTTGTGAAATAATACACTGATTTGTAAATTATGGCAGTTAAAAGTTCCTGCAATTTGCATAATTTCTTTTGAAACAACACACTATTTTGAAAAATATGAACCATTGTGATTCCAAATCCTTTTCAATAATCATGGAAATGTTTCAAAATTTTGCATTTGTTCTAAGAGGCATCATGGAATATATTTAAACTATTTTGAAGGCTCTAAATGATTTGACTAAAATTTTGGTAAAACATGATGTTGCACAAGCTGTTCCAACAAGAAGAAATCTACTGAAGGAAAACATGGCAGTCAAGATGTCCTAGCATTGTAGACTCGACATCCTGATTTGGTGCAACCGATTTGTTGCAGATCTGGTCCAAGATTTAAGGAGCAACTAGAACATATTTCAAAGGAAGATTAATAGATACTTCGAAGCCCATGGACATATGAAGGCTATAAAAGGAAGACCAAGACCTATGGTAAAATAAGAACTCTTATTAAGACTTTTGTAAAGTAGGAAACAAGGACTTAGGATTTTGAGATTCATGTACTTTCTTGTGTTGTAAGTCACCATTTGTATTGATTGATACATTGTGGTAGACATAGTTTTACAGATTCAGAAACCTGTAGGTAATGAAATGTGTATTGTTATTGGATGAGACTTTTAAGAAAATCCATGCATGTTTGTTAGTCAAGAGTCTTGATTGAATATTGTTTTGGAAGGAATGTCTTTCAATTGAATAGTCTGATGTATTTGCTGGAGATTGTAACTGTTAGATATCACTGAGGTGATTTAGGAATTGAGATGGGGTTCTCTTATCTAGATGGTGATTTCTAGATAGAATTGTACTGGGTAGGGATTAAGTGAGGAGTTGTAATCGGGGGAGTTTAGCTCTAAATTAATACTACTAATAGTGAATTCATTCTTGACTTGGTAGCCCTCAGATGTAGGTGATTTTCACCGAACTGGGTCATTATATCCTGTGTTATTTTTATTCTGTTATGTTATATTCAGTCTGTATCTATACTCTGAAGTACATGTTTTGACAGATGTTGAAACATCTGTCATGACACTGTTTTAACCTTGAAGGTTCAGAGCGTTCTTAATTTTAAGAGAACAAAATGTTTCTGTTATGCCCTTGTTTAGTTTTTAGCAGAGGTTAATGTCTCGACATCTCATAAGATATCTGTGATCTGCTTGCCAGAATTTCAATTGATATCAGAGTAGACATCCTGGTTTTTTTTTCTGGAAGAGGTCTAAGGAAGACACTTTCTGGTCTTTGAACAAGGAAGGTGGTTGCATGATCAGATCATCCTTTAGTGTTGTGGAAAAAGGTTGTTCCAGACAAACAATCACTAATAGTTGACTGACACTTTGTCAAGATTCTACTGCTGCTGCTGATAATGATGCTATTATTAAGCATGGTTCCTTATAAGATGTTCTGACATCTTACCTGGTCCATATTGAAGATGGTATCCGTTTCTATCATCGTTCTTGTTGCTTCTTATTGGGAGTAATGGACAGGATAAAACACTATGACCTGGAGTCCTCTGAAGGATCTTTCTGTGTTTTTTGGGAGATAGTTCCAATCAGGTGACATGAAGAGAAACTAAAGGAAAAAGGTCGTGTTGAGGGCTTGTGTATTAGATTTGATAAACACTTTATGTCATGGTTTTCCTAAGATACTTGAGTTGTCTCTCAAGTCCACTCATAAAGGTAGTTTTGAATGTGTTTGTCAGAAGTAGATGGTCAAGTGGATGCTTCAAGGATTCTTGAAGGAAGCCATGAGATTTCCATACCAAGGAGGGATGCAAATCTAAAGTATATAGAATTGGATTTAAAATAAATTTCTATTTGTTGCCTTAGCAAGTATTTAATTGGTTGTCATTTTTTCTTGGTGTTAAGGAAAGATGATCTCACAACTGAAGGTGCAACTTTATATAGTTCAAGAACTCAAGATCCAATGTCTTGTTCATGGGAAAAGGACCCGATGCTCAACCAGATGTTGAAACATCACTTCTGAAGAGTGTAGGCATAATCTTGTTGTTTCAAGGAGTGGTCTTCTCGGACAAAGGAGTGATGCAGCATATGCTTTGAAGGGTAAACAATTATGGGTTAAGAATCTTCTTCAGATTGGTCTTGAGGAGTCTTCGAGTATGTTACTTAGAAAGCCTCTATCCAAGAGTTTTGTCTTGTATATGTATGTTGCTGAAGATGAAGATCAAGACACCATTTGCTTTAGTGAGCTTTCTTTAGGTCAACTTATTTCTGATCTGGAGCAAGACTTATGGTACCCCATTGAAGGATCTTGTGGCGTACTTTATGCTGAAGGGTTGTGGAGACATCTCAATACGTTTCTATGCACATGAATGTCAAGGAAACATGTCTGGGACATTCACTCTGACATCTTGAAGACTCTTTTGGTACTTCAAAGCTAGATTTGAGTGATCTTGTTGATATTCGTGACTACATCTTATCTTGGTTTGAGTCTGGTAGGGACTCTGATTGTATTAGGATCATTTCCTTGGAGAAATGTGCTTGTAGCAAACTGACATCATGATGTTTGTTCTTCTGACAAAGGATTGGGTGTTACTTTTCTTTCTTATGTTTAGGATGGAGGTTTTTTACTCAAACTTGATTTCATGATCAAGTCTATGAGAACATGGAACTCTTGTTCTGTTATGATGGAAAAGACCTTCATGGTGGGATAATGTCTGGAAGTCTAAGGGTCTGAGTTTCAAGATTGTTTTAGGCATGTGGGGTTTCATCAGTTGGTTGTCAAGTCAATGTTGTAAATCAAATGTTCTGAGATTGGACTGAACGTATGGTTATTGATACTGAAGTCATTGGTGTGCATTAGAGTTGTATCATCTTGTATGTGCTGGTCTTCTTAAGAGTGGATGCTCTCCAACTATATGGTTGTTTCCTAAGTCTATCTGATCCTGTTTGGATTATGTAATAGCTAAGAGCTCAAGGGAGTTATTGATTTCTTGGTGTCTTCATATCTTCTTCATGGAGTCACATCTAAGATGTTTGATGTGAGTGTTCCAGACTTCTGTCTGGAGTAAAGGGTGTTAGTTTTGGAAGATTCAGCTCTGTTGTTGTCTCCACATGATCAAGGACCTTGTGAAAGGTATTCTGATTGGTCTCTTATGAAGGAAGGTGGTATTTAAGTGTGCTCTAAGGAACCACCTGCTCAAGTCCGTGGCTTGATAATGCTGATGTACTTTGGCTTTAAGTGTTTTGTGCAAAGTGAAGTCTGTCTTTATTGCTCAATCTATATCTTATGCTTATTTTCAGTCATATTGGTATCTGTCAGGGGGTATCTCCTATGTGGATGCTTAAGGATGGGTGCTGACTTTGTAATGTCAGACAGGATGCCTGAACATTGCGCTTCTGTGATGATTCTTCTTGAGGCTTGAGAGAGTTTATTTCTCTCTGTGGTATTATGCCTCCTATGATGTGTAAGTGCTCTTGATTGGCTGCATTTTGTGGCAAAACATCAGAGTTTGCATGTATGTCATACTGAATGTTAAGACATACACAATGATGTGTGTGCAGGGTAAGTTAACTATAAGTTAAGTTGAATGTCATACAGAATGTCATGACACTGACCGTATGACATCCAGCGGGCAAGTTAGTTTTTCTGGTATCTAGAAATCAGGAGCTCAAGCTGAAAGACAGAAGACATTTGAGAAGCCCTAAAGCGAAACAAATGCTCCTGAATTAAATGGCAAGCGTGCAGATGATTGAAGAGTAGGGCTTGTTATGATTAAACCTAACTGTGTGCACCAAGGTCTAAAGGACTGACTGCTGCTATAAATATCAGAAGGAGAATTCCTAGAAGAGCAGCTCTTGACAGAAGAATAGTGAGTGCATATTAAAGAGTCCTTGTGAGTGAAGAAGGTTGTTTTTCACGTGAGTATTGTGAGTGAAGAAAGTGTGTTCTTCACGTGTGAATTGAGTCTTAGTAATACTTGTTTACTGTTACGGTGAAAATTGGATATCAAGCAATTAAATTAACTTGAATCTTAATTCTTTTACAACCGGACTTTATTTTATCCAAAGGATAGGTCTAAAGAGAGAAAAAACCTTTTTCGCGATGTAACGACAACGCTTAAGAGATTCGGGGATCGGGGGTTAGTTATATCTAGGGAAGGTATTAGCACCCTAAATATCTGTAGTACTCTACAGGAACCTTTTGTTTGATTGCTTGATAATTTTGTGGATTGTGCTATGGTTTGGGATAAGGAAAAAATAAATAAAGTCCTAAGTGATTTCCTAAGTTTGCTCGCAAAGACGTCGCATCTTCTGCCTACGTATCCTGACTAGGATAGAATCAGAGCAATCGTAGTTCACCTCACAAGGGAAAAGAACACTTGATGACGATCAAGGTTCAAGGGGGGAACAAACATGACAATGTTTGTATGGAGTTTTACAAAACTCCCTAAGCTAAATTGTAAAAGGGGGGAAGTAAGAGATCATGACGATGATTCTTACGCAGAGTTGACGAACTCTTTCCTAGGGTTCTAGCTGAAGAACGCTCCTAGTACGGGTGGGTCTTTTAGACTTTAAGTAAAGTCTAGGGTTTCTATTCTAAGGTGAAAATGACTTAACAAAGTCAAGAGAGTGTGATTGAATAAGTTATCCATGACATCGAGGGTCAAATGGATAGACCTTCCTTTGGAGGAAAAACGGGGGAGACGACTTGGACGAGAACTAACGAGTTTCTTCGCTTGGGGAAAAAGAAAAGAAAAAGCTAACAAGCTAACAAGATGAGATGGGAATATATTCATGATGTCAATCAAATAAATAAATGATGAGGATAAGCACATGAGGATAACAGTTAACAGATGGAAAAGACCGATATTGTGACGACAGTTCGTACTTAATGAAAATTAACAGATGGAAAATGGTAACCACCGAGAAATAAATCCTAGCATGTTTACTAACATGTATGGACATGGATTCAAATGAAAGGCAAGAAAAATATTATGAAGTACCACATAAACATTCATCTGCAATTACGTAAACGACCACGAAAACGCGCACAACTTTCACATAAACAAACTTGATGATAAAATATGCAAACATAAAAAATAAAAACATGGCATGAAAGTAGACATTAATAAGAACACAATGAAAAAAGAACGGGCGAAAAACGATAAAAAACGAGTGAGATACGAATTTTTGAAGTTTACATGAAAAATAACAAAAAAGAATAAAAGAGTTGCCCTCCTCGGGGTGAAAGGGCGCATGGTCATACCACTAGGGTGGCTATACATCCATTGATGAAGCCACCCCTAATTAATTATAAGGGTAAGTTGGTTCTATGTCTGGGCAAGAATCACATAACCGGGCATTTACGTTTTGTATCGTATCTCCCTAACCGCTTATCCTTTTTTCACAAACTTTATATGGATTTGGGGTAGAATCAGACAAGGAACATGATAGTGGTCTTAGTTTCTTCAAACTCATAACCTACTGCAAAACCCGATAGCCTTTGTGTTCTTGAGTAAATATTGCATTTTCATGTAGGCAGCCTCACATACTCACACTCAAACCATAACCAACATACACACATCATAGATAAATGGTAATGAATGAATGCAAATCATTTTTGTGGTTAGAATTGAACTGTCATGATAAGTCAAGTGTAAAATGCAAGAATGACATAGAGTGATATGCATGAAATCAGGTATTTCAAGCTTCAGAGCAATTTTGATCATAGCAAGCTTTCATACACCTCTAATGCAAGTTGATGAGTGAGTCCATTCAAACATTAAGGCTTGGTACTGACTGTTTGAAGTTTAGGTGTTCAAAAAGTGCCTTTTTGTATGTGAAAATGCATTATGAGTGTGAACTTGTGTTTCAATCAGTTTTCAAATTCATGTGATCATGCAAACATATCACGAATTACAAGTATGAAGTGTACAACAAGTGGTTTTGGTGAAAATAAGTTTGTGCAAGAAAGTGGTATGTGAGGTGTTGCTTTTGTGAAGAAACATGCACTTTGAAAGGTGAGATTTCATGCCAGCCAACTTTAGAAGTAGAAACTCATGCCAACAGTTTTAGAATGATGATTAAGAGGTGCTCTAATGTGAGTTTGAGTGAAAAACAGTTTGATGTAAAAAATGGCATTTGTGTAGCTTTGAGTGTGTGTGAAAAGTGGCCATTTGAAGCATGAAGCATAACAAGTTGTTTTCAATGCAAGGTAATGATGCTAGTATACTTCAATTGATATCCATGAGGTATTCTAATACAAGCTTGATGCCAAAAACCAATTTTGTGGCATTGGAGTGATTTGATGAGTTTTGAAGCATTCGTGGCAACATATGAATTTGGAGTCTATGCACAATTTGAGCAATGTAAATATATAGGCATACCTAAAATGCACATAAAAACATGTTTGCAAGATAAAATCAGGTTTGTGATGCCTTATGCAAAAAATAAATTTTCAACTTGTAATTTGTTTTGACAGTAGCAGTACTTCCCTTTTAATAGCAGCAAAACAACAATGAATCAAATCAATTGACTTTCAATATCAAGTTTAAATTTCATGACAGCAAGTTTTTGTGCAAAATGATCATGCCAACATCTTAGAAATGGTTAATATGAAGTGTATGTGATGTGGTTTGAATGAAAAAGGAAGTGTACGCAAAAGGTGGCATTTGAGTTGCATTGATGCACTTGATGCAGTTGATAACATTATGTGAACATGAACTTTATGTGCAAACAGAGCAAGGTAGATATACAAACACACTCCAAATGTATATGAAAACATGTCTAGATGCTAGAATTAGGCTTGTCATGTCCTATGCAAAAAGTGATGCTAAAACTGTTATGGTTTGTTTTGACAGCAAATTTGAGAGACCAACCAACACAACTTCAACTCAAATACAGTATGCTGATGATGTTCATAACTTTGATGACCATGATTCTCTTATTCGCATATGCACATCACATTAATGTCAACCTAGAATCTAATAGAATCTGCCAAGAACCAGCTAGTACAGAAAAAACCATCTAGTTGAATCAACACAAAACCAATAATCACACAAATCATGAAACCTACATATAGCCTCCTGCTATGAATGTGTAACAGCTAATTCACCGCCACCCACCAAAACAAACTCCAGCATGAAATTAGTCTAAGCTAGCATGTTTTAAGGTCTGCTACTAAATCACCAGCATCAACTAATACCCTCCCCCACCAAACAGCTAAGTTGAAGTGGAATCAAAATGATAAATTACAAAACTGAATGCTTGCCCCTAATTCAAATGCTCTTCAAAATAGTATTAATGTTATATGCAGTTTTTGTTTTCACAGCATGATAAAGCATTATCAATTTGAAAATAACAGTTTTAAACCAGAGGTCTTTTGCTGCAATGATGCCTAAACAGACTCACTAATCTCTCCAAGAAGCAACACTGCTGCCAAGAGATCTTGGTAGGAAACTGGCAGAAATTAAGTTCAAATATTTGGAACACACATCTCAAATCATCACTGTATCAGAACTGAGGTTTTTTTTCAACAGAAGCAACAAGTGAATACCAAAGCCAAGGTTTTCCTTGACAGTATGTTCTACCTAGGCTAAACATTGTAGACAAATCAAAATTCCACAATCATGGCAATGTGAATGATAATCATCATCTCAAAATTGTTCTTAACAGTAAGACACACATAATGACCACATTCAATTAACAACAACAAAATGTCATGAAAAGCACATAATGCTCATATTTCAAAATTAAACATAATGCTAAAAAATGCCAATTCATGAGAACTAGTGAAAAAGTCAATAGAAACCAGTCACATACCTCTTGATGAACCTTTTGAATTTTCTAGAATAGTTGAGAAAACCAGAGATCCTTTACTTCACTTTCTTGCCTTTGAACTTTTCTTCAACTTTAAGCAACAATGCACTTTCAATGCCAAATGAAGAGATGTGAGTTTCTAATGGTTGGTAGGTGCTTGAGCAGTTGAGAGATGTTATCTATGAGGTGTATGAATGACCAAGACCTCAAGAAAAGGCTTGGAGCAAAGTTTGGTGATTTTTGTAGCTTTGGTCAAAGTATGATAGGTAGAAGTTTGACTTATTGATTTTAGAGGTTTCTTGGTGGTTCAAAGGATCATACACCTTCTATATGATATTTAGAAGTTGTGTAGAGGGTGGTTAAGGTGTTGGAAAGGGCAGAAATGATTTGAGCAATTTTCACTTCATGACCATTTTAGGTGTTTTCATGGATTTTGGATTTTTGAGAATTTGAAGCAAGGTGAAGGAATTGTAATGACAAAGCTTCTCTATAGGTTTTATCAGATGAATTATGTGAAAAATGAAGTGAATGAGCCCTCCTTTTATAGAGAAATGGATTGAGGTGCTTGCTAGAGACCTTTCTTCACCATGAAGCAAGCTTTAAGATTTTTTGAAACAAACCTCCCTTGAAGGGTTTTCCACTTGCTCTGCTGCAAGACCATTTTTTTCAAAGTTCCTTAATGATTTATGATGTGTTTTGCAGCCTATAGATCATAGGGAAGGGGCTGGTACAACCTTTCACTTTACACCTCATGCTTGGAAGTGCAACTTGCCCACTTGTATGGCAATGAAGTCCAAGCTTTGATTTTGGGCTATTCCTCCACAATTTTCTCTTATTTCATGCTACACATATCTGATATATCACATACAACAAGTTGGATCAAGAAAATTTGGCAAATTTAGTGAAATAAGTCATTCTTGAAAATTGGCCAATGTGGGACTAAAGTGTGAAACCCTTAATTTTGAACACATGTAACTTTCTGCTCATAACTCCTCTTGAGATGTTCTAGTACAATTTAGAAAGCCCTCACATAGCTCTAAAACATTCATGTTTTCATGAGTTTTAATTTCTCAAAGTAACTTGGCCAAAAAGCCCTCCAAAGTTGCTAAAAATGAGCTTAAAAAATAAAATTTTCCTAAGTCTTTTTCCCTTCTTGAAATGAATTTGACCATAACTCAAAATCTATGTATTTTCTGATCATGGACCACTCAGGGACTTTCATAGGACTTGTCAAGAGCTTCTAAATGAGCTTTGAACCAACTCAATTGGATGTGTGGTTAAGGAGTTATGGTTTAGCCCTTTTCAAAACCCTAATTTCCCGATTTCTCGATTACTCCTTCATCCTTGATCCAATGATCATGAAAATTGATATGCAAGTCCAATATGACATAAGGAACAACTTTGTTTCACAACTTGAAGTCCAATTCATAAAATTTAAAGAGTTGACTTTTCGGTCAACCGTACGACCGATCGGTGATTAACGAGTCGCCTGTTGACATTCTGGACCTCTTGAGACTTTGAAACTTCTTGGATGAACCTTATTAGGCTATATGAACTTCATGAATCACAATCCCACCATTTAAACACCTTCCAACATCAAAGTCAAACCACAGTTGACTTTTACTAGTTAAAAACCCTAATCGGGTGCTCTGAAATGTACTGTTCTTGATTCTGAAATGTTTTCTTCAAATTGGCTTCTCATTTGACATTATGTAATATCCTTAACCTTGTTTCTTATTTGAATGAGCCCAAAACATTGACTAATCACAAACCCTGAAGTTTTGATTTTGACTATACGAAACCCTGATTCATCTGCAATTTGACAAAGACAGACTTGCACTGGATTTAAGGTTAGACAGTTCATGAGTATGCTCCTAAAATGATAATGAGAATCTAAGGGGTCAAAATTTGGGGTGCAACATTTACCAAGCAACTGTCTGGTGCATTGGTTAGGTAGATTCTAAGTTGTGTCTCACTCAAAGCTTTTAAGTAAGAGTGTGTGTGTCCCTTGATCAAAGCTTTGAAGCAAGATCAAGGTGTGTATGAAGTGTTTCTTCATCTTTATTCTGTAACTGTAATTGGATATCACTGTGGTGTGATTGAGGGGGAGTGAGTGGGAATACTCAGGTCTAGAGTGTCTCTAGGTTGAATTGTCATTGGGTAGGTTTTAAGTGAGGAGTGCAAACTGAGAGGTTTGACTCTGAATTAATTCTACTGATAGTGAATTTCCTCCCTGGCTTGGTAGCCCCCAGATATAGGTGTTTTTGACACTGAACTGGGTGAACAATTATTGTGTTATTTACTGCTTTTACTTACAGTTTAATTAGTTAGTACAGTAGTCAATGTCACAATGGATGTTATAACTTCGGTAATAACATCCATCGTGTGCTTGCCAGAATTTCAGTTGGCATCAGAGCAGGCACCTTGCCTTTTTACTCTGGGTGAGATCTAGGGAAATAAATTTTGGTACTATGGATAAAGATATAGGATTCACTAATAGACCTCCAATTTTTGATGGTTCTAATTATGATTATTGGAAACCTAGGATGATTGCATTCCTAAAATCCTTAGACAGCAAGGCTTGGAGAGCTACAAACTCTGGATGGGAACATCCTGTGAAGACTGACAAGGATGGAGTAGATGTGTTAATTTCTAAAGAGGAATGGAACAAAGAGCAAGAGGCCTTAGCTCTTGGGAACTCTAAAGCATTGAGTGCACTCTTCAATGGTATAGACAAAAACATCTTCAGACTGGTACACCACTGCGAACTAGCAAAGGATGTTTGGGGCTCTCTCAAAACTAATCATGAGGAAACTTCCAAGGTCAAAATGTCAAGACTTCAAATGCTGACCACCAAATTTGAAGGTCTGAGAATGAAGGAAGATGAGACCATTCATGAGTTTTACATGAATATTCTTGAACTTGCAAACACCTCAGGAGCCTTGGGAGAAAAGATGGCTGAAGAGAAGCTTGTAAGGAAGATTCTCAAGTCCTTACCTAAAAGGTTTGCCATGAAAGTAACAGCCATTGAAGAAGCCCAAGACATATGCAACATGAAAGTGGATGAACTCATAGGTTCTCTCCAAACATTTGAGATGGGCATGTGTGATCAAACTGTAGAGCAAAAGAGCAAAAGCATAGCTCTTGTCTCAAACACTGCTGAGGATTCAGAAGAAGAGGGTGGGGAAAAAGAGGAGAGACTGTCAGAAGCAATAGCCTTGCTTGGAAGATAATTCAACAAACTGGTCAAAAGAATTGATCGTAAGTCCAAACCATACACCAAGAACAACCCATCTGAAAGCAGCAGAAGGGATAAGTCTGAGGAAAATTCCAATCAAAGCAAAGGAGTACAATGCCATGAGTGTGAGGGATATGGACACATTAGAAAGGAATGTCCCACATACCTCAAAAAGAAGGGGAAAGGCCTAACGGTCACATGGTCTGATGAAGATTCAGAAAGTGGATCAGAAGGAGAATCTTCCAAACATGTCACTGTTCTAAACAATGTATGTATATCTGATGGTGATTCAAGTGAAGATGAGTTGACTTATGATGAACCAGCAGATTCATATAAAAAGCTACACATCAAAAGTACTAAATTGTATCAGCAAGGAGAGCACCAGAAGAAGTGCATAATGGAATTAGAGGCTGGGAAGATAGAGCAGCTAGCAACAATAAACTCACTCAAAAGTGAGGTCAACTTGTTGGAATCCAAAATGGAGCAGATGGCAAAATCCATAAGGATGCTAAACCCTGGGACTGACACCTTAGAAGAAATCCTACAGAGTGGTCAGAGTTCAGGAAATAGGTCTGAACTGGGATTTGTTGATAGACAAAATCCTACTTTGAAACTCAAGAGATTGAAACCTGAGATTCAGAAGGTAAAGAGGATGTCACGACCAATGTCACAACATCCACCACACAGAAACTGGAACCAAGTCAAAAGTAGATTCCAAGGGTATAGATGTTACCACTGTGGAAAACTTGGTCATATCAAATCTGTGTGTTTCTGGCTGCATGGATTTCCTAGTCATCCTCATCAAGGGAAATCTAAACAGAGAGCTCATGTCAAAAGGCAGCATCAAGCAAAACCTAAGAAGGATGCTCCTAACAAGCAAAGACACTGGGTTGTCAAAAATATGGCTTTAGTAGCTCACACCTCTCTAATGATGCCAACTCAAGAGGACTGGTACTTTGACAGTGGTTGCTCCAGACATATGACTGGAATTGAGGATCACTTGATAAAACTCAACCCTCATTCATTCAGTCATGTAACCTTTGGTGATTGAGCTAGAGGAAAAATCACAGGTGTTGGACAACTTGATAGTCTTAAAGCTTCAAAATTGAAGGATGTCTTGCTGGTTAAAGGACTGACTGTTAACCTAATAAGCATAAGTCAGCTATGTGATCAAGGTTTAAAAGTCCATTTTTCAAAGGATAAGTGTGTGGTTGTCAATGAAGAAGGTGAGGAAGAAATGAGGGGATCTAGATCCAAGAATAATTGTTACCTATGGGAGCCCAGAAGTAACATAACTGGATTGATCAATAAGGAAAATAAGGACCAACTATGGCTGGAGAAAGGAAGACAACCTCTAAAGATAGAAAGGACCAGGTCCAACACCTCAACAAGTGGATCTTCAAAGTATGCTTCAGAAAGAAGGACAGGATGTAAGAAACGTCATGTGGGGAAGCAAGCCAAGAAGGGATACCCAAAGATTGGACATCAGGGAAAGCTAGATAGGCTATATTAGAACCTGATGGAGTCCATGGAAGCTTCCCTGCATAAAGAAAGCAATGTCACTCCAGATGTCATTGTCGCTTGCGCGAAAATAAGGTGCCGGCATGACAGAAGAGTCGCCACCTTTCGTTATTTATCCCTCAGAGCGGGAAAGGAAACGATCGGAAAAACCTGACGAAAAAGGGTAAGACAAGGTCATCGCAACCATTGTCTGGGTTCGGGAGTCGGTTACGCAAGGGGAAGGTATTAGCACCCCTCACGTCCGTCGTACTCGACGGGATCCTCGCTTGTTTGTTTACTTGGACGGGTTGGTTATAATCTATCTACCTATCAAGGCTGGCTGAAAAAGAAAAGAAAAATGACTCGGCAAAGCGTCGCACTTTATGCCTACGTATTCTCATCAGAGAATGAGAAATCAGAGTCAACGTAGTTCGACTAACTACGGGTGAAGGGTGGGGAAGGTTGCTCGCTAGGACGTCGCGTCCTATGCCTACGTACTTTCATCTGGTATGAAAGATCAGAGCAAACGTAGTTCGGGAAACTACGGGATAAATGGCTCAACTAGGAGGGAGACTATCAAGTCCTACTGTTATCATGCCATGGATTCATCCTATGGTTGAGGTTTGAACAGGGAACTCCTAGATGTTGTCATGCATAGGTTTCAACCTAAAAGTCTATCATCAAATCCTTATCAAAGGAAATGAGAGTCCTAAGGGATCATGTCAATGATACACAGAAACAAACAAAAACATCAGCGTTAACAGTAAAATGCATGCAATGCAAGTGAGGGAGGAAATGTGTGTGGGGTTTCAGCCTCCACAAGCTCGTCTCGACCTCAAGCCAGTCATGAAATAACAGTAATCATACTGAAAATAAACAACGTGCTATCAAGCAATATACAGATAAAAGAAATGAAGTGCCATCAGGCAAACAAAACTCACAGGCTTGAGAAAGAATCATCTATTCTCTAATCCTAACCCTAATCACAGAATCTAAACAAATCTAAGCAAAGCTCTCAAGCAAAACTCTAAACAAAAGAAAACAATCCCAGTCTTCAAGCTTCAGAACAAGCTTACCAAAGAAAGGGAGCTAAGTAAGCAGACTCATAGTGTCTTCCTCAGGAAAGCACTAGGAGGTGTATACTCAGGAGTCATATCCTATGTGGCTCAACCACTGTGATCAGTTTACATTCCTCCTCAGGAGAAATTAAACTCACAAGCAGGCTCCAACATCACTGGATATTTAGGAAATCCTATCTGAACTAGTGGAACTAAGCGAACAGACTCATAGGACCTTCCTCAGGAAAGTACTAGGAGGCTCCCACTTAGGAGTTGTATCCCATGTGGCTCAACCACTGTGATCAGTTTACATTCCTCCTCAGGAGAAACTAAACTCACAAGTTGGCTCCAACATCATTGGATACTTAAGAGATCCTAGATAAACTAAGGGAACTAAGTGAATAGTCCCATAGGACCTTCCTCAGGAAAGTACTAGGAGGCTTCCACTTAGGAATTGTATCCCATGTGGCTCAACAACATGTGATCAGTTTACATTCCTCCTCAGGAGAAATTAAACTCACAAGTTGGATCCAACATCATTGGATACTTAAGAAAGAGGTGAGAAGAAAGAATGAAAGTCATTCATAATGCCTTCCTCAGGAAAGTACCATGAACTTCCTTCAAACTTCAGGATCTCAAACCTCACAGACAGGGGACAACCCAAGCTCTGGGTCTCTGAATCTAGATCTTCAATCTTCTCTTCATGATGCTCTCCATCAAGGTCTTCAAGGCAACACAAGCCCCTCAACAAATTCCTCAGAATAAACCCCAAAGATGAACAGACAACCCCAGGGGAAACAAAATCAACAGGCAACTTCAGAAAATACCTAAAAATACTAAACTAATGGGGAAAAATCCAACAAATATTCACAAGGGTCCTCAACACCTACTCATAACATCTACAAAGGTCTCTACCTAAAAAATCAAGATAGAACTCCATCAAAGAAAATGATTCATCACCTAAACACAATTTAAACCCTAATTAGGATACCCTAAATCTACCCTATTTAAACTAATCAAAATTTAATTCTAAAAATCTAGAAAAAATCTTATAGGGAACTATGATTCATCATCTAATTGCACAAAAAAGAATGGATTAAAAATCCTAAGGGAAGGTCATGAAACAATTCCTACAAAATCAAATACAAAATTAAACAATTAAAAAGCTATTTAATTGGAAAATCTATTAAAAATATTAAACCTAAAAATAAAATCTCATTTTTATTTTTATAATTTTCTACACATTTTAATCTAATCATAGAAAAAAGAAGAATTTAAAAATCATTTTCTATCAATTTTTAGTGAATTAAACAAAACAGAAAAAACATTAAAAGAAATAAAAGAAATTAAATGAATTAAAGGGGTGGGGGGTCAGAATAGCACTACACACCAGTTAAAGGAATTGGGCCCAATAAAAGGGGGGGGGGCGAATAGAAACCAAGCCCAGAATGGCTGGTTTAATGAAACGACGCGTTTCATTCTATTCAAAATTTCCCTCTCTTTTCAGACTTAATCTCAGCCATCGGATTGGAAGAATTAGTCAAATATTGAGACCCATCCAAGGGCGCTCCTTCATCGTCTCCATCACAACCTAGGGTTTGCAGAACCCCCACCTCCATGTGCCAACCTTCGAGCTCTTCCATCTCCTTGCTCAGGCCACGGCACCACTCGACCCAAACATGAAAAATGATCTATTACTCAAGCCCTACACAACCCTACGTTCACTTTCTCATAATTCCTCGTGGATAATCCAAACAGAAGCCCTGAACATCTTGGTACAAACACGGTTCAAAATTTTAAACTGATATCAATCTTCACTAAACTTCATTATAATGATCTACAGATGTTCTTGATGCTATCCTGGTGATTCTAAACCAATTCTTGCTTCCTAAAACTCATTAAACAGCCAGTTCTTGAAAATTAAAGTTTTATGCATCTGCCATGGAACCTCATGGAATGAGCTATAACTTCTAGGGTTTAGTCATCTACCCTAACACAATCATTCTATACCTATAAAACCAACTAAAACTCAATAATTAAGATGGAAGAAAGTGAAGAAAGAACCTGTCAAGAATTTAATGGTGAGGCTCGAGGGAATGCTTGCAGTCCTTGTAATTGCTCCAAGATGGTCCTACAATGGTCCTCAACCTTCTGTTTGCACTTGTTGTGAAGGTGATGGCTGGTAGGGGAAGAAAACTCAAGTTGCTTCAACTTGAAGAAACTTCTCCAATGGCTATGTATCTCTCTCTCTCTTCTGACTTGGCTCAAGTTTCACCAACCTTTAACACTCTTTGATGCATTCTTTATATAACAATTGATGGATGCTTCTAGATTCATCTAGAATGGTGTGGAAACTTCATGAAAGTCTCATGTGATGATAAGTTGGATTTCTCATATACCATATGCTATGCCTTGCAATTCATTGCCAAATTCTCCTTACATGAGTTATTGAGTGTGGATGAGTGAAAAACAAGTCCATTTTTGGCTTGTGTAGGGTTTTGCAAAGTTGCCCTCTTATGCAAGCAACAAATTTCCAAAGGAACCTCATTTTTTAAGCCTCAAATGAAAATTCTATTTAAACCAAAGTTCTTAAAATGGTTTTTCCAATCAAAATGATATATTGGATGACCTATTTTGGATTTGTGGATCTCCCAAATCACTTTTCAATTTCAACTTTTCAAAGTTATAAGCCTTTTTTAGTTCATTTTGGACCAATCATGGAATCTTGTGCTATGAGCTTTTTCAACAATTTGTGACCTTCTTTCTAGACTTAAAATCACATTTTGAACAACTTTCATGTTTTGAGTTTTTCCATTTGAGGCTTGGAAATAGGAGTTCTAGGCATTGGCTAAAATGACCTATAACTGACAAATGACCAAAATACCCCTGCCTTGTTCAAACCATAAGTTGAGTTCCACAAATCCAATCAAGGACTTCTACCACTCAAATTAAAGCTAAGAAGATCCTCTTCAACATTCATGTTGACCAAGAAACCATAGGAATCATCCTACTAGGGCAAAAGTTGTCTGCAAGTTGGGTAACTTTCAAGGACCCAGATTCACACACCTCTGCTGACCTGTAATTTGTCAAGACCATAACTTGAGCTCTGTAGCTCCTATCAAGGACTTCCACCACTCAAATTAAATCTTAGAACAAGCTCTACAACATTCATGTTGTGGGGAAGATGAGATATCAATCACATCTTGAGCTAAAACTGCCTGGAAAACAGGGATCAAATTAGGGTTTTTCCACTGACAATCCTCAGAAACCCTAGCTCAAAACTTCTCAAACTCCTCAATCATGATGAGTTGGTCTAGGAATCATCTTTACAACATCTCTATACATCATTCCATGATCTCATGGCTTTTGGATTAAGTCTCAACCTTCTCCAAATCTTCAGCTGATCTAGGGTTGACCCAGTCAAAACCCTAATTCTACCATTCATGGTTGAATCTTCAGAATTCTTGCAAAATGACTTCTCTGGACTTCATGATGGCTATCAAGACATCTCATAAGTTTTCTCAAAACATCAAGTTCATTCTCAAAGTCTCAGAATCATCTGAGGAGCACCCACGACTCTCAAGCTATGAAGCACACAACCCTGGTTTCAACCCACTCCTCTGAGGATCTCTTGAACTGTCTGATGAAGGTATCAACTTTCAAACACTTAATGAATGAATTATTGTTGGTCAAATTTTGGGGTGCAACAGTCATGACCTTGTTCTGTGACATCAAGAGTACCATCCAAACAAGCTCTGATGATTTCAAGGGAGACATGCTCAGGGGTAACTTGTGTAAATGGCAAGAGGGTTGTTCTAAACCTGGTGATTATGTCCGAAATAGTGCTGACATGGTTTCAAGAAGTGTCAAGGAGTCTCAATTTAAAAATTCTCTACTAAAATTGAGGTCCTCCAGAAATGATGAGTTATAGCAATTAAAAGTAAAAGGGAACTACATTTTGAAATTAAATCATTTAATGATAAATTAAAAAGGTAAGTTCCCTCCTATTGGGAAATCGTACCCCATTACCACTTATACGATACAACCCCTCTACTCTTGGTGCCATCACAAACTATTCAGCTTCCATACCTTTTCCAACAAGCACAAAAAATCTCTTCTCCCTCAATCAACGTCCCTAAAAATGTCGCAACATTCTAAACCAACCTCAACCGAAAGAATGACTGACAACGATGTTGATTCCAACCCTAATGAAGTGCTTGAAATAGCTCCACTATGAATGATGACACCAAAAGGATTATTGGTGAAGGAACCTAAAATGCTACATGCAAAAAGACCCAAAGACCTTGTCTTAGGTCAGGTCCCTCCTGTTGCTACATCTGATGACCAAAATGGAGAGGAAGCGAGAAGAACACACCTCAAAATTGCAGATATGGTGGCTAGAGCACTCAATATACCCACACCGTCCAACAATAAGGGGACTGATCCTAACCAGGATGATCAAGCTGATGTCTCTCACAATGTCAAAACATTGTAAGACCCTACACCAGAAGGGAAGAACAAAGGTAAAGGTGCTGAGGAAATGGGTGATGATATTCAAGGCACCAAAAATACTGAGTTGGTAGACCTAGATGAATATTTTGACAATGACCTCATAGAAAAGATCAATTCGGGCATAGCCAAAAGGCTGATGACAAGGAAAGGGAAAAAGGTGGCTGACCAAAGCTCCCTCAAGAATAAGGCTGTTGAGAAGACTGGTGAGCAAGACATCTCCACAAAAAGGGCTGTTGAGAAGACTGCTGAGCAAGCCATCTCCACTAGGAATGCTGGAACAAAGAGGACTCAAGTTGGACCCTCCAAAGGGTGGAGCAAAGTAACCACCAAAAAGAGGAAGGTTGAATCTAGTTCAGAACCAGAGACAGATTCTGATGTTGCTGTTGATGTCACTAACATCCAATCTAAGAAGAAACCTTCTACCAGCAAATTGGCTGCAAATGTCCCTAGAGTGCCAATTGACAACATCTCTTTTCACTATCCGTCGTGTGCTATCAGATGGAAATATGTATATCAAAAGAGGTTGGCCCTGGAGAGAGAGCTTGCACAAAATGCTCTTGAAAATAAGGAGATCATGGCCCTCATCTGTGATGCAGGTTTGATGAAAACTGTAACTCAGTTCTCCCAATGCTATGAAATTCCGGTCAAAGAATTCATAGTGAACTTATCAAATGAATATGCTGATAGAAAATCCACTGAGTTTGGGAAATTCTATATGAGAGGAAATGGTGTCTTCTTCACTCCCACTACCATCAACAACTTCCTTGAAAGATCAAATCAAGATCAACCTGAGTTAACCATCTCTGACAACAAAATATGTCAAGTAATTACTGGAAATCAAGTCAGAAAGTGGCCATCAAAAGGAAAGCTTGCTGCCAGCAAACTAAGTATGAAATATGTTGTGCTGCACAAGATTGGTGTTGCAAACTGGGTGCCAACTAATCACAAATCGTCAGTGGCCACTATCCTGGGGAGATTTACCTATGCTGTTGGGACCAAGACCAAATTGGATTATGACACTTACATCTTTGATCAGACTATGAAGCATGCTGGTAGCTATAGCATAAAAGGACCCATAGCATTTCCTTCGCTCATTTGTGGAATTATGTTAGCACAATTTCCAAATATCCTCAAGACCAGTGATGTAGCTAGCAAAAGAGAAACTCCATTAGCCTTCCATCACAAGTTGTTTCAAGGAACCCATGTTCCAAACATTGCCATGACATCCATGGAGACATCCAAAAGGGGTCCCAAAACCAGAAAACCTAAAGTAATGGCAATAATCAAAGAAACATGCAAGAAACTGGATGCAAGGAAGAAAACTCTTGAAAAACTGCTAAAATCTCTTGAGCAAGATGAGGATGCCGAACTCACTGATGATGATGGTACAAGGGAAGATGATGGTCAAGAAGATGGCTCAGAGGAAGCTGCTGACAGCTCAGAGGAAGACACTGATGATGCAGAAGAAAGCACTAAAGAATCTGAGGAGGACAGGTCCAGCTCAGCTGAAGAAAAAGATTAATGTCTAAGCCTATTGTGACTACTGATTACGGAGTTAGTGCAGGAAGAGGTGTTGCTGTTGTTTTGTGTTGATTAGTTTTGGTTAGCCTTCTGTAGGAATTGTTTGACAATCTGTATTTGTGATGCTCTCTATGAGCAGTTTGTATAGTTTGCCCCTAACAATTGTAATATTACAATTTTTGATCTATGTTAAGTCCTTAGTTGGATCTTAATTGGTGGCTAAAAAGGGGGAGAGAAAGATAAAGTGATAATAACAGCAGGTGGAAGAACAGGTGTTGTGCAGAACAGGTGGGCTAGCATATGTGCTAATGTGTGCACATGGTATAATCATGCTTGCAAGAGTGACCACAGGTGCTGCTGAGGATTTGTGTGATAATAGCTGCCTAGTGCTGTTAGTAATATGCTGGTGCAATATGTGTGTGAATTCCTAAGGTGTATAGGAATGTTTGTTGCTAACCATGTGTGCCCCTAGAAGGTGTTTAGGAGTTGTGTGTGTCTGCAGGATAGTAGCAGAGTGTGTTGTGCATCTCTTCAGGGGGAGTAGCACAAGTTTGTGCTTCAGGATGTCATCCTGAATGTCATAACATCCAAAGCAGATTGGATGAACATGTGTGACTGCAGAGTGTGCAGGTTAAGTGCTCAGTTGGTAAGGTGCATCATCAGTTGAGGGGGAGTAACCCAGTGTGTTACTCAGGAAAGTGTGACATCTGTAGTGGTAACTAACAGATGGTTAACAAGGTGAGTTATAATAGTGAGAGCTAACTATGAGGAGTCTGAGAGTGTGTTGAGCTAGTAACTTTCCTGCATGACAGGGCACATGATAAGTCTTCTGCTGTGTGTAAACTCTGATATGTTAACAGGGTGTTTTAGCTAAAAATTTGCCAAAGGGGGAGTTTGTAAGTCCTCTTGATTGGCTGCATTTTGTGGCAAAACATCAGAGTTTGCATGTATGTCATACTGAATTTTAAGACATATATAATGATGTGTGTGCAGGGTAAGTTAACTATAAGTTAAGCTGAATGTCATACAGAATGTTATGACACTGACCGTATGACATCCAGCGGGCAGGTTAGTTTTTCTGGTATCTAGAAATCAGGAAACAAATCAGGAGCTCAAGCTGAAAGACAGGAGACATTTGAGAAGCCCTAAAGCGAAACAAATGCTCCTGAATTAAATGGCAAGCGTGCAGATGATTGAAGAGTAGGTTTTGTTATGATTAAACCTAAATGTGTGCACCAAGGCCTAAAGGACTGACTGCTGCTATAAATATCAGAAGGAGAATTCCTAGAAGAGCAGCTCTTGACAGAAGAATAGTGAGTGCATATTAAAGAGTCCTTGTGAGTGAAGAAGGTTGTTCTTCACGTGAGTATTGTGAGTGAAGAAAGTGTGTTCTTCACGTGTGAATTGAGTCTTAGTAATACTTGTTTACCAAGCAACTGTCTGGTGCATTGGTTAGGTAGATTCTAAGTTGTGTCTCACTCAAAGCTTTTAAGCAAGAGTGTGTGTGTCCCTTGATCAAAGCTTTGAAGCAAAATCAAGGTGTGTATGAAGTGTTTCTTCATCTTTATTCTGTAATTGTAATTGGATATCACTGTGCTGTGATTGAGGGGGAGTGAGTGGGAATACTCAGGTCTAGAGTGTCTCTAGGTTGAATTGTCATTGGGTAGGTTTTAAGTGAGGAGTGCAAACTGAATGGTTTGACTCTGAATTAATTCTACTGATAGTGAATTTCCTTCCTGGCTTGGTAACCCCCAGATGTAGGTGTTGTTGACACTGAACTGGGTGAACAATTGTTGTGTTATTTACTGTTTTTACTTACAGTTTAATTAGTTAGTACAGTAGTCAATGTCACAGTGGATGTTATAACTTTGGTAATAACATCCATCGTGTGCTTGCCATAATTTCATGCTGGTTTATGAGTTGGTGTAGCTATGATCTGTTGGGATCCTCTCGTGGTTATTGCAAAAGGAAGTGTATGGATTACCATGTAGAGAGTTATTCCTATACTAAATCAAATGAGCATGATGTTTTAACTTGTGTTTGAAACATCAATTTAGTTGTCTATCTCTTCAGAAAGGAAAGTTGTGGTTCTCACCAGTTGGATTAGAAGTGAACTATCTATTCATTATGAAGCACGATCAAAACTTTGTGGAGTTTGATTATCTATGTGTAGATGGTTGGTTCTGCTGGAAGAAGAGAGTGTATCAGACTGAATCTTGAGAAGGAGGCAAGCTGGGGAGGTTCTTTCTTCTTCTTTTGGTGAAGGGGTTTGATGACTTCGATATGTGGATTATATCTTGACTAACCAATGGATTAAGAGAATGTGTGTGTCTCTTTAAAGAATGATAAAATTTCAGGCTTGATTGGATTTACTCTCAAGAACAAGGTTGATTATGGCTGTAAAATTCAAGAGGATTTTGTACAGTGGATTGATGTGTTCAGGGGGAGAGTGATCACTGGTAATTGTTGATCTCATTCCAAGAGTTCTTTGGTTATGATACAAGGAATGTGGTCTTGGTATTTTTCTCACTTATGTTCAAGAAGATGTTCATGTGATTCTTGTGAGGATGTGACGTCAGACAAGATGTCTTGACATCATAGTGTGTTGATTTTGGTAGAATTGTCAGCTCTGCATGATAGGTTGGGCTATTAAGGATACTGAATTATATCAACTGTGTTCTTAATTCTTAGGAGGGACCTGAGAAATAAGATTGTATATTGTCTGGGAGAATTTATTTTTCTCTACAGAGCGAGTCAAGGTTCATAGGAATCGTTGTTGGAAGATGTTGGACATGATGTCTTAACGTCCTAGTAAGCCTCTGGTTGACAAGAGCATGTTTGGGTTACTTGATTGAAGGATATGTGACTATGCCTCAAATGCTATAAGAGAGACTAGATAAAGTCTGACCAGATGTCAGGATATTGTGTATGATTTATAGTTTTTTCCAAGTAGGTTCAGTTGGACAGTGTCCCTTGGACAATGGAGAGCATGCCTAAGAGAATGCGTGTTAAACATGTGTCTTGAACCATGTGCATTCTTTGGATGGTTTACCCTAAAGTTGAAACTGTCAAATCCTAGTTGGGCGGTGCACAATCATTTATGTTGAAGTTACCTACCTAAATTTATGTCTTCATTGAATTGTTCTTCAGTAACTTCTATGGACCGTTAATTCCTAGAGTAACTGCTTGGGTATTTAAAGTGGGTTGCTACTTCTGGGTTCTCAGGTTGTGTTTCTTTTGTTGTGTCGTGCCTTCATGGCTAATGTCTGGGTTTAGGTATGCACCATGTGGGTCTGGAGTTGTGTTGGTTATTTTTGCCAATTTTTAGCTAAAAGGGGGGAGAATGGGTGTGTGTTCATCTCGGTTGTGTGTTGGTTCTTACAACACATAACTGATACCCTTTTTGGTGTGGAGTCCATTCTTGCAGTTGCTTTGTAATGATGTTGGATGGGATGTTCTAACATCCTGTTTGTGTCTCAGTTTCTTTTCTGAGTCTTTCTTGTGTGCCTTGTGATCTGAGTTATGAACATAGCTATGTCTTGTGTTATGAATTACCTGGAGTTATAGGCTACTCCTCTGAGTCCACATAGGGCTAATTCAGGTTGGTGTTTAGTTTCTCTGGGGAAATAGATTGGTTTTGGGTTTGAGGGGGAGCTGCGTGTATCTTCTTCCTCATGTACATGAAGAATGAAAGCTTTCAACATAAGGGAGACAGGTTATCCGGCTGAAATGACTTTAGGAATTTATACTTCCTCCCTTCGTATCATCCTGGGTTTATTGTGCAAAAGGTTTTTTAGCCAAAATTTGTCAAAAGGATGAGATTGAAGGCTCTAAATGATTTGACTAAAATTTTGGTAAAACATGATGTTGCACAAGATGTTCCAACAAGAATAAATCTGCTGAAGGAAGACATGTTCGTCAAGATGTCCTAGCATTATGGACTCGACATCCTAATCTGGTACAGCAGATTTGTTGCAGGGGTAGTCCTAGATTTAAGGAGTAATCATAACATGGGTCAATGGAAGATTAATAGTGACTTTAAAGCCCATGGAAAGCTGAAATAAAAGTAAGACGAAGACCTAGGGTAAAATAAGAATTCTTATTAAGACTTTTGTAAAGTAGAAAATATGGATTTAGGGTTTTGAGAGTCGTGTACTTTCTTGTGTTGTAAGTCACCCTTTGTATCGATTAATACATTGTGGTAGACATAGGTTTACAGTTTCAGAAACCTGTAGGTAATGAATTATTTATTGTTCTTGGATGAAGCTTTTAAGTAAATCCATGCATGTTTGTTAGTCAAGAGTCTCGACTGAATATTGTATTGGAAGGAATATCTTTCAATTGAATAATCAGATGCAGTTGCTGGAGATTGTAACTGTTAGATATCACTGAGGTGATTTAAGAATTGAGATGGGGTTCTCTTATCTAGATGATGATTTCTAGATAGAATTGTACTGGGTAGGGATTAAGTGAGGAGTTTTAAATTGGGGATTTTAGCTCTAAATTAATACTACTAATAGTGAATTCATTCCTGGCTCAGTAGCCCTTAGATATAAGTGATTTGCACCAAACTGGGTCATCATATCCTTTGTTATTATCATTCTGTTATGTTATATTTAGTCTGTATCTATACTCTGAAGTACATGTTTTGACAGATGTTGAAACATCTGTCATGACACTGTTTTGACCTTGAAGGTTCAGAGTGTTCTTGATTTTAAGAGAACATAATGTTTATGTTCTGTCCTTGCTCAGTTTTTAGCAGAGATCAATGTCTCGACATCTCTTAGGACATTTGTGATCTACTTGCCAGAATTTCACATTTTTCGTTAACCTCTTTCATTAATAATTTTTACATACAATTCGAAAGAGTTTTAATAATTATCCATTACTTTGAGTCATGAAACTTTAAGCATTAAATTTCATATCTTTGAAAAGTTTCATTCATTGTCTAGAGCATTTAAAGTATTATACTTTGAATTGTATTTAAGTGGAAGAGAAGAGAAAATTGTTTATCTTGGAACTCATGCTAAGTTGAAAATATTATTCAAATTCTATTCAAAATTCGTATTGTTTTTACACCATAGTTTTTGGCATGATCATCAAAGTGTTCTGGTGATTGTTGTAAAAGGTTCTTTGAATCGAGGTGATTCAAACTCCACCATAAGTTTGGATCTTGTGAAATCAAGGAAGCGATGTGCTTCTTTGTTATGCTAGAAGATTATAGGATATGTCTTGGTGTGAGGCTTGTACAAAGATCTAACATATTGGAAAATCTCTTATGGGGTGTAAGGAGAATAGATGTACCATTGGTTTGAAAGTGGAACTAGGATATATCCTTGTGTTCTTTATATTTTTGCATTTATATTTCTACGTCTTACTTCATAAGTTCATAGAAATAATTCCATAAAAATGAGAACATAAGCACCTTATCTTAAAAACATAAAAAGTCTTAAAACCTAATTCACCCATATCTTAGGTTGCACACTTATACTTTCAAGTCTCTCTGGTGCTTAGGGGGCTGGCATATTGGCCTTTGCCGGTTGAGTCTGCCAAGATTTTCATCATCCTAGTTTCCCTATGTTTGATATAGTTTTTTTTTATAATAAATATGGTGTTTTCTTCCCTTTACTGCCTTCAAACAAGAAATTATTTGGACCCTAACACTAGGACCTTCACAATTACCTCTCAATTATTAAACCTTTGTCACGGTCTTTCAATGATAACAATATTTGGGACGAGAAGCGTCCATCAATTTTTTGTTTCATTTTCTTCATCACATGAGACAGTGAAAATTTCCCATTTGGTTTAATTACTTTTAATAAATCCCCTAATATGTAAGTTTTCATAGTGTCTTTAAAAAACTTCAAAATTTATTAAGTCATTGTTTAACATCTTACCATTGAGGCCTACCAGAATATGTGTATTTTTAGGAGGAGGATGATAACACAATTTGTTAGTCAATATTTCCTCAGTCTTGGAGTAAGAATATTGTTGCGGTGAGAATCAGATATCAAGCTATTGTATTAACTTGAATAAAAAATCTTTGAATGTTCACCACTGATCTTTAATTTATCCAAAGGAAAGGGAAAAAATCAAAGAAAACCCTAAGTGTGCAATGTAACAATAATGCTAAGAGATCTGAAGTTTGGGGGTTGGTTATACTAAGGGAATGTTTTAGCACCCTAAGTATCTATAGTACTCTATAGGAACCTCTGGTTGTATTTATGTTATGCTATTGTTTGTTTGCTATTTCGTTTCTATGGGGAAACACCTAGAGTTTTTACTAAGTATGCTCGCCAAAACTTTCCGGTCTTGTGCCTACATATCCTAAAAAGGATGAAATCAGAGCAATCTTAGTTCACCTAAACAAGGGTGAAGAACACTTGATAGTGATCAAGCTTCCAAGGGGAAGGTAAGTGTTCATAACAATTACACTTACATAGAGTTTATTACTCTATCCTAAGGCTAAGTTGAAAATTTGGTGACTCTAACAATGTCAAAAGGGGAATTAAGGTAAGGCTAAGCTACCTATGACATAAAGTTAATGAAGGAATCTTTCCTTTGGATTTGGAAATAAAAGAGAAAAAAGAAGTATGAAGGCTAATAAGTTAACATCATTTAGGGGTATTTTGACAAAGTTAAAGTAAGCATAAACAAGATGAGTAAATATGGATGAGATGAACAAGGATGATATTCAAACATGATATCAATTATAAGTGACAAAGATAACATTCAAGCATGATGTTAATCAAGGTATCATACAAGTAAGATGGTTCTAACAAGACCTAAACATCCATGGATGAAAACAAGGACTCAAATGTACAATTAAGACAAGCAAGTATTATGGTTTACTAACACCACTTAATCATGAATACAAGGCAAAACATGGAAAAGTCAGGACATTACTTAAACATGGGTAAGGTTCAAAGTTCAAACAAGACATGTATAAGTCAAAAGACTACTTAAACATGGAAAGGATTCAAAGTTCAAACAAGACATGTATAAGTCAAAACATTACTTAAACATGGACATAATTAAAAGTTCAAACAAGACCTGTATAAGTCAAAACATTACTTACACATGGATATGATTCAAAGTTCAAACAAGACATGTATAAGTTAAAACATTACTTAAACATGGATAAGATTCAAAGTTCAAACAAGACATGTATAAGTCAAAACATTACTTAAACATGGATACAATTTAAACATCAAATAATGTCAAGACATTACTTTAATCATGCCAACAAGTTTGGACATGGTTCAAAACATAGGTAACAATTTAGAGTACATGTGAAGGTTCAAAGTGGTCATATTCAAGGATTAAAACATCACAAAGATTTGGTCATGCCAAACATACAAGTTATGAATCATGTAAACACAAAACCCTAAAAATAAGCCACTAGGCCACTAGGCCATACACACATGTGTGAAATATGATGGAAACATACATACATACATACATACATACATACATACATACATACATATATATATATATATATATATATATATATATATATATATATATATATATATATATATATATATATATATATATATATATATATATATATATATATATATATATATATATATATATATATATATATATATATATATATATATATATATATATATATATATATATATATATATATATATATATTAAAATCACTTTAAAAATACATAATGGAATAAAATTTGAAAAGAGGGCAAAAGGGTGGTCCAAGCAAGGATTGAACCCAGGTCATGACATAAGAGGAAACAAGGAAACACACACTGCTGCCACTGGGGTGACTGTTACATCCATTTATTAAATGGAAACAAATGAATAAATATTATACAAATATAATAAGACAAAAATTTACCACATCAGCACACAAGCTAAAACTCACTATATAAGTCGCACTAAGTCAAAAACCAGATCTAAAACTTAGGATTCCTACCAATTAAAACTTCATATATAGATAAGATGAAATGCAACCAAGCACATGTACACATTCAATACATTAACGTCTACATTTTTTCTTTAGAAACCACACAATAATAATTCATGTATCATGAGTTTCAAAGTTCAAGTTTCTTACCTATTGAAGAAAGGTCTAATGCCTCTTCACAATGATTCCAAAAGTGTTGTGATGGTGTAGTTAGCCTCTTGAGACTTCAATGAACTTATTTGAATGAATGTTTTGGTCAAAAACTGGTTATATTCTTCCACTTGAATCTTTTTGCAATTACGGAGGTTAAATGGAAATTGATGGTATGGATGATACAAAAGTCATTTTAGGGTTTAAATGGATTATTTGTGATGTATATGAGAGGTTTGGATGGTTGTTTTAGGAAGAAATCAACAAGAATTCAAGTTATGGAGTTTTGGTTTTTGAACTTGCAAAAATGGTGATTTTTGTCAACTCGGGTATGGAAGGATTTTGTTGAGGTTTGAGAGCTTTTTCTTGTCCCCTTTGAGGCTTAGATGATGCCTTTATTTATACGAGCGGTGAAAGGATTGAGGAGGCAAACTGAACTTGCAAGTTTGGCATTTGGTTTGGTTGAAATGAAAATGCTAGTTTCATGAAAATGTGGAGTTTCAAGATGAGGTACAATGGTTATAGGGTGGTTGAAAGCTTTTATAGGTCTTGCTTCTGCAGAAGAAACCATCACAAGGCTCCATACAAATTGGTTTATGATAAAAGAAACTTTACAAGAATGGCATTATGATCTTTATACAAAACATGCTACAAAATGTTATAATTACTTGGATAATGCATCAATTCAATGTATAATGCACACAAAACTTGTGTGATTTTCTGATCATAGAAGGATTTCCATGTTACAAGACCCTCAATTAAGGGATTTGGATATTTTAAATGGTGTTGCAACTTGTTCTTGACATGAAAATTGACCTAAATTTCAAGTATAGACGACCAACATTGCATGTTTGAAAATCCTATCTCAAAAATGGTATCAATGAGTTATTAGACTCTTTGGAAATCTTGAAGCATCCTCTACAACTTTCATGTTTTGAGTTTTCATTGAATCAAAATGGATCATGATGAAAACTAGCTCACAAGTCGGTTACTTTTTGAAGGCATATTCTGTCTCAAAAAATTTCTAAATGTTGGAAGACAAAATTGAAAGAAACGCCAACTTTATGGCCTTATAACTTGAAATCTAAGCACTTTTTTTTGGAGATTCCTCCTCATTGACAAAGTTGTAGTATGTGAAGATCTCTTCAAATTAGTATTTGGAGCAAATAATATGGATGCTTGAATTAGGAGTTATGGCCTTGGCAAGCTGGCTCGAAATTAGGGTTTTTCATAACTTTGAAAAAAAAGTCAATTTTTTCCAAGTTGCCCTTTTTGCAAGTAACCTCATTTCTATTGGTTTTTCTTTATAAAACTCGATCGTCAAACATGTTTCTAATGAAATTTGACTTAAGGAGCCAATATTTGGTAAAAACCCTAAAGTAAAAATGTTGACTCTGTTGAGAATGGCTTGGTGTATCAAATGAACCTTCACTTTTTGATATTTAATGAATTCAATCCTTTGGGCTATTTGAACACCATGGATAGATTCCAAGGGTATATTTGAATGTCTTGAATCATGTCCCATGATTTGAGTTCATGACTTGATCAAAAGTCAAAGATGCAGTTGACTTTGGTTGAAAAACCCTAGTTTGTGGCTAGATAAAATTGAATCTTGAAGAACTTGTCATTGAAGGTGAGAAAATACTTAGAAGGGGGGGTTGAATAAGTATGACAAATAATCAAAGATTCAAACACAGATATTTTTATCCTGGTTCGTTGAACTCAACTACTCCAGTCCACCCTCTCAAGAGTGATTTGCCTTTCTCTAACAAGGACTTAATCCACTATTTAATCAAACAGATTACAATAGTAACACCTAAGAACAAATGTTCTTAGTCTTCTCGAGAGCTACTGATCCCAACTGGATCCTCTTAAGGAAACCTTTTACAATCAATGTAAAAACTATTACAAGAGTAAGAATGCTTCTAAAAAAGCTATTATCACAACTGTGATATTTCTCTTAAGTTTAAGAACAATGTTACAGCAAAATAAAATATAAGAGATTTTCTTTGATCAGTGATTTTTCAAGGGGTTCGTCTCTGTTGAAGAAGATGAAGTAGACTTCTTTATATAGGCACTTAGATCCATGAAGTCTTCTCAACATTGGAGACTGTGCTGAAAAAGCCTGGTGCCTTTTTGTCTTCACGTTGCAGAATCTTTCCTTAGAATGGAATGCACAGATAAAACCTTTTTGTCTGTGTTCCTGTGTCTATCATAAAAGAGGAAAGAGCTGTTGAGATATGCCAACGTACATATTCAAATCTTCTTCACTGAATAAGTTCAGCTTATCAACATCAGAGTCTGGATATTCAGATTCTCCAGAGTAGAGATCTTCTAGATCTTCAGAGTCTTGGGATGTTCTTCAGATTATGCTGAATCAGAGTATGTGCAGCTTGTGTGCTTGAGCGTGTAGTTCTGTCAGATCAGAGTCTTCTATATCAGATTCTCAATATTATGCAGCGCAGTATCTTCAGAGTCTTCTAATGACTAAGCTTCTGAACACTCAGAGTCTTCTATTCTTTTAGAGGCTTCTGCTTCAGAATATTTAGTAGACATTACTCAGATTCTTCTGGAGGCAGCGTTCAGATCTTTCTTTAAGATGCTCTTGAACCTTTGAAGCCTTTCATACTATCATTGTTCAGATCCAAATTTGCTCTTTTAAAATTATTCTCTTTAGTACCTGTAGCAAACAGTCTAGAACAAATTTAGAGTATATAATTCTTGAATACAAAATTCATAAGTGTTATCATCAAAACATAGAGATATAACTAAGAAACAATCTGTGTTCTTACAATCTCCCCCTTTTTGATGATGACAAAACATGAGGAATTTTGTTCAATTAAAAAGATATGAATTATAACTCCCCCTGAGATTAACAATCTCCCCCTAAAATAAATATTCTAATAGAAGAAAACACTTCCCTTTTTGATTAAGTATATTTCAGATTCAGAGCTTGATGCAAGAGGTTTGACTTTCAGAGTCAAATCTTGATACTAGATAGTTATGACTTCCTTCAGTCAGAGCGCCTGGTTATCAATGGTTATCATCTTGCTTGAATTATCTTCCAGAGTAAAGGTATCAGAGTAAGCTATCAGAGTTGATTGAATACTTAGATTTACTTTGAAGATCAGGTTCTAGTTGGAAAAATCTCAGGGTAACTTCAATGAATTATGTCAGATATATCAATGTAATCTGAAAGACTTAAATTCAAGATAGGTTAATAAAATGTCTGAATTTCAGTTTTAGTAATTGCTTATAGTTTGAACAATCAGATTCTCTTTTCTCCCCCTTTTTGTCATAATCAAAAAGATATTTAAAGACATAAAGATACAGAAGAAAAGAAGCATATAGAAGCAAAAACATCAACATTCAGTTAAACATATCAAAGTTCACAAACAAACAGGAAGATGCCAAAACGCATAAAACAACAGTAAGAAAACAACAGAAGCAGCAACATGTGCAAAAAACATTAAATAAAACTAAGTCTGGCGTGAGGCAATAAGGGTCAGAAGCTCTGTCATTTTGGCAGTTGACTCTTCTTGCTTCGACATCCAGATCTTGATCTCATCAGTTGTCTTCTCTTGCTTGACCATCCAATCTTTTATCTCCTTGACATCATTCACAAGTTCTGTGACCACAGATGATGAAGGAGCAGATGCAGTAGCAGCAGTGTTCTCTTCAGCCTGATTCTCTTCAGAAGCTTGTTCAACCATTTCAGATGCAGAAACCTCTGGAGGAGCAGCTTTCAGAAGCAACACAGGAGGAGGAGGAATGTTTATCAGAGTTATCTTAACTAACTCTGCAAACTTAGTCTTTGCAAGCCTAGAACATTTAGCTCTAACTTTTAAAGCAGCCTTGTTGAACATCCAGATGAACCGTTTCTAAGCAGCATTTGAAACAGCTGGATCCAAACTTGACATGCACACTTCCTTAACCCTAGCATACTCAGAATCTATCTCCTTCTTGAATATTTCAAACATAGCATTAACACATGATCCTAGATCTGACTATTCAGACTGTTCAGAGGGTTTAGGATTAGGAGTGTTAACAGGAGTAGGTTCAGATGGTTGAGGTTGAAGTGATGTTGGTTGAGATGTTTGGATGTCAGATTGAGGTAGTTCAGATGGTTGAGGAATGGTTTGTGTTTCAGATGTTTGAGTTTCAGATTGTTGAATTTCAGATGGTTGAGATATGGTTTTCTGAGGTGGGGAGTTGGGTGGAGTATGAAACATGGAAATGGGAAAATGTTCCTTCATAGCAATGTCAGAACGAGGTTGATTTAGAGATTCTGGTTCAAAATTAGATGATTTAGATGAATCAGATGATTCACAATCAGAAGATTCTTCTGAGTGAACAGATGTTGAAGAAATGTTAATTGATTGATTGAGGGGTTCTATATCTAGAATGTTGTCAGAAAGATTTGGATCTTCTGATGGAACTGGTTGTTCAGAGTGTTCAGTTTGAACAGTCTCTGGTTGGTTTGGTTCTGAAATGATTATATCTGGTTGCGGAATTTCTAATTGGGGATTTTCTGGTTGTGAAATTGCTGGTTGTGGAATTTCTGTTTGAGTTGTTTTTGTTTGAATTGTTTCTGTTTGTGGAATTTCTGATTGAGTTGTTTGAGGGGGTTCAGATGTAATATGAGGTTGGGGTTCAGAGGTAATTGGTACAGAAGATGGTTGTGAATGTACTGGTTCAGATGAAGGTGGTTCAGATGAAAGATTTACAGATGATTTGGGTTTAGAATTTCTACGTCTAAGGTTAGGAGAGAGTTAAGGTGATGAAAGGGGTGAATGAACAACAGGAGTAGGGTCAGATGTTAATACCTGATGAATAGTGTCTCTTATCTCTTCCAGAGTTGCATCTCTAGAGGTGAGTCTGACTTTCTTCGCTCCTTTCTTCTTCTTCCTTGGAACTTCAGATTCTTTCCTCTTTTTCTGAACAGAGCCTTCTTCAGCTTTTCTCTTACTACGCCTTTCCTTCATCAGATTAGGCAGTTCTTCTCCTTGTTTCTGAACAAGATTAGCAGGTAGAGGAATTCCTTCCTTCAGACACTCTGCAATGTAAGTCCAGACAAGACTTTTTGGTTCATCTACACTGAACATTGGAAAGTCTTCTAAGGGTATCCTTCTTCTATTTACCTCCTCAGAGTTTACCTTTCTAAGTTTGCCATTCAGCTCTGAAATGATTTTCATCCTTTTCAGAGTGAGTCCATTTATCTCAAATCCAATGATGTATGACAGATCCTCTGTTGTCTTTGCATCTGTCAGATGCTTTACCAGCTTGTTTTCTACAAGGATGTCTGAAATAAGTCTTCCCAGAGGTATCTAAGTTCTAACTTTCCCAGCTTTAGCTCTGACCTCTTCCCTAGTCTCTTTGACATGAGTCATAAGATGACTGAAGATCAGATAGGGCAAATTAACCTTAACATTCTGGCTGATGCAGTACATGAAGTACAGATGCTCTGAACTCACATAGTCTGGTGAGTTGGTTGACTTTCTGTGAAAGATTGTACTCATAAATATCTTTGCCCAGATCCTATAGATAGGTTTCAGATCTTTAACCTTACTTGTTGGTGTTCCAGCTACAGTGATTTCTTCATATACCTTAGCTATATCAATGCGTGAAGAGGCTAGGTTTGTAACTCCATCAGATTCTTTATAACTGAACTGTTGCCTGATCAGTTTCTCAGTAATCACTATCTCCTTCCCAAGGACAGATGAGTGAATAAACTTAGGACCAGTACTAGCGTGAATCCAGAATTCTTTTACAAGAGTTGGGTAAACAGGACCCATCAATCTCTCAAAGTACTTCTCCCAGCCTTGAGCTTTAATGGAAGTTGTTAGGTCAAATCCATTGTCTTCTATTGATTCAAGATCAACGAAGCTCTCACACAGAACCTCAAGATCCACTACTGGAGTAAACAAAGTGCGTTCTGGTTTCTTGTACATTATATTTTTGTTGGAGATTTCAGCAGCATTTGATGTAGAAGCCATTGATGAAGAAGAAGAAGATCTTGATTTGGGCTTAGGGTTTTTGTAGAGGTTGAAGAGAGAACATAAACGCATAAGTGTAGTGAGTGTGAAAAGTGTGAAAATAGTATGATAGGTGGTATTTATAGACAAAAAAAATCAAGCATTGGGCACATCAAAAGACACATACGCACGTTTATACAGCATTTAATGAAAGTAATCATTTCAAATTAAAATTATGACAATTGGGGGGAAATCCAAGAAAAATGAGATTTTCAAAGCAATACCTCAAACGTCAATACAGTAGAGCACTCCATCTTTTCAGATACTGAGTGACACGTGTTTGCTTTGTATGTGCATCTGATGTCTCTCAAGAAATGAAACGTTTCCAGCGTTCAGATCTTCTGAGTTTGTTAGTTCAGAGTTTCACACAAATAAATTAATTAAGGATAAATGAACAAATAGTCAGATGGAATACTTTAGATCTTTAAACATTTTGCATTTGAGAAGTTGCCTCTGATAAATATTACTCTAGACAGAGATCCATACAAATATTTTTCAGAATGAACTTAAATCTATCTTCAGCAAGGGGTTTTGTGAAAATATCAGCCCATTGATGATCTGTATCAATAAAAGCTAGATTTATTACACCCTTCTGAGCATAGTCTCTGATGAAGTGATGTTTAATTTCTATATGTTTAGCCTTAGAATGTAAAATTGGATTTTTTGACAAACATATAGCTGAAGTATTATCACAGAAGATAGAAAGATTACTCTCATAGATCTGATAATCTTCTAACTGACTCTTCATCCAGAGTATCTGCGTACAACATCCAGCAGCAGCAATGTATTCTGCCTCTGTAGTTGATAGTGCAATGGTGGGTTGCTTCTTGTTGTACCATGAGATCAGATGACTACCAAAAAACTGACAGCTTCCAGAAGTGCTTTTACGTTCAACTCTGTCTCCAGCATAATCAGCATCACAGAATCCAACTAATGAAAATTCATCAGATCTTCTGTAACACAGACCCATGTTAGTAGTACCTTTCAGATACCTTAGAATCCTCTTAACAGCTGTTAAGTGTGATTCTCTAGGATCTGATTGGAATCTTGCACATAAGCAGACACTAAACATAATATCTGGTCTAGAAGCAGTCAAGTATAGAAGAGATCCTATCATACCTCTGTAGATTTTCTGATCTACCTTCTTACTTACCTCTTCCTTACCTAGAGTGCTTGTAGGGTGCATTGGAGTCTTTGCCATTTTACTATCAACCATGTTGAACTTCTTCAGAAGCTCTTTAACATATTTGGTTTGATGTATGTAGGTGCACTCTGGAGTTTGGTTGACTTGGATTCCCAAAAAGAATCTCAATTCTCCCATCATGCTCATCTCAAACTCTGCCTGGATACATTTAGCAAACTCCTTTCCAAGCATAATATTTGTTGATCCAAAAATAATATTGTCGCTACTGCGAAAATCGGCGCCGGCTGAACAGAAGAGTCGCCACCGTGCGTTATTTATCCCAACGGAGGGAAAGGAAACGCTCGAAGTAAACCTACCGCGAAGACGGGAAAGGAATGGTCATCGCAACCAAACCTGGGTTCGGGAGTCGGTTACGCAAGGGGAAGGTATTAGCACCCCTCACGTCCGTCGTACTCGACGGGATCCATGCTTGTTGGTTTGTCTAAAGGATGCAAGAACAATCTATCTACGGTTGCTAAATCTAAACGGGAAGAAAACTGACTCGATAGAGCGTCGCGCTCTATGCCTACGTATTCTCAAGAGAGAAAGTCAGAGTCAACGTAGTTCGGGACTACGGGGGAAGTTTGCTCGCCAAGACTTCACGTCTTGTGCCTACGTACTCTCAACAGGTATGAGAGATCAGAGCAGCCGTAGTTTGGGCTAACTACGGGTAGACAGGGTATTCTCGGTCACACGGGGGTGAGAGATTAAGTTGACGATACTAGCATACGCGTTCTAACAGTTAGGAGGACACTGCTCGACCATTGGAGACTTAGGCGTACATGTTTGCGGTAGAACGGACGTAGTATGTCGGGTTTCGAGGTCTGGGAACCTACGGGGACTAGAACTACGGTTTGGTCTCGAATGCACTCGGGCAAGAGAAAAGGATAACATCAGTCGTCAGCGGGAAAGTCTCGATCTCACAACAGCGAGAGAACAGAAGAGTTAGTTGTTAGTGTGCTTGCTAGGATATCGCATCCTATGCCTACATATTCTCGCTCAGTACGAGAAATCAGAGCAGCTGTAGTTCAGCCTAACTACGGGTAGAACGGAGACCACAGCATCAATCTCATTTTATTAATATTCTGAAAATTACAATGATTGAGTACAGGAAAATAAACTCCTAAGAATCTTATCCATCTATTATGGAAAGTCTAATGGAAAATAGTCCCCTAACAAGTGGACATTTAAATCTACTCTAAAAAGTGTAAAAAAGTCCCCTAACAAATGGACATTTAAAACTACCTCTAAAAATGTAAAATAAACTCTAAAAGAAATATATCCTAAGAGAAAATATTAAAAAACTATTAGCTAATATAATATTTCTTTATATTTTTCTATGCTTATACTACATATTTTTGCTATTACATATATTTCTCTTATATTCTTTTTCTAAAGAAAATCTAAACAAAGAAAATAAAAGAAAATAAAAAAAACAGAAGGGGGGTACACTGCAGCAGAAGGAGTGTGAGGCAGCAAAAACAGCAAGAAAATTGGGCCCAGCCCAATAAACACAAAAAAACGGGGCAGGGGGTAAAGAAAAAATGGAGGGTGTATTGCCCAAAAAAGTTCGTTGGGCTTGAGGCTCAATGCCAACCCAGCCTCATCCTCTCATACCCTCAAAACAAAACCCTAATCTTCACTCTCCCTAATCACTGTTCACACAAAAAAAACCTAGCGCCGTTCGCCTTCCTCTCTCACTCAGTCTCTCTCGTCTCCTTTATTTCACCTCTCACTCCAATCTCTTTGTCTCCGTCTCCCACTCAAATCCATCAGTCTCTTAACCTCCTCTTCGTTTCTCCCTCACAATATCTCTATCAAACTCCATCTTCTTCTCATTAATCCACAAAAAGGATGAAGAAGACTCTGTTGAATATCTGGATAAAGATTTGAAGTTTCACAAGCGAATCCAAGAAGATGAAGAAACGGTTGAAGGCTTTATGAAGATCTGTGACGATTTCCGGATATTTACATTAAAGGTTCTTGAACGTTCTGGAAATATTGACGAGAATTCTTATGAACCTGGAAGAAAAATCTGGAAGCTGGACACGAACTCGTATGAAGGTCCTGGATGACGATCTGGAAAGACGATAAAGATTTGAAGCTCGTTTGAAGCTTCGGTGAAGAATCGTGTGAAGATCTTTGAAGTTTGCTGGAAATTTCTCGGAGATTGGATGAACATTATTGAAGGTGACGCATGTTCTTGGAGAGTTTTTCTGGAGGTGTTGATGAACATCCGAAGGGATGGTTGATGAACAGGTGAACTTATTTGGATGCTTACCGAAAAATCTGGATGCGCGAAATGGATGAAGGTGTGGAATATTTCTGGAAATCATTTGAAGAACAGATGAACGTTCTTGAGGTTTCTTTGAAGTTGTTGAGGATTTGTGAAGATTCTTTTGGATGAACAATGATGAACGGTGGAGAAGATGAACATCATGATGGATTCTGGAAATTTTGAAGAACACTGATGATTATTGTTGATGAAGATCAAAAGAACTTATTGATGATTATTGGATCGGAGAAAGATGAAGGCGAGAGGAGAAAGATGAAGATTGGAAATGAATTTTTGGAATTTTTAGTTCTCCGGCGAGTTTGACGGTGGTCGGAGGTCGTTGGGAGCTGCCGGCGAGGGTTGTTACGGTGGTTGCATGGCCGGCGGCCATGCAACCGGTGAAGCTCAGGGGAGGACGCGTGGCAGTGTTTGTGGCAGAGGGAAGTGTGAGAAGGTGCCAAGTGTGATGTGAGGTGTCAGAGAGAGACTAAAACGTGTGGCAGGGTTTTATATTGACATGTGGCATGGACCATGTGAGACTGGGCCTCCAATACCTCTGGGCCCACGAATTTGATAATGGACTGAATGGAATAAGACTCCTTAAAATGATTAATGCAGACTGATTAGTGATGATTAACACGTTAATAGACCAAATAAAAATGATTAATGCACTAATGACTCCCATAAAAGACTAATTAAAATCTGATCAACATTAAAAAGCTGGCTAATTAACCCTAATCAAACAATTAAAACTAAACAATTAACTCTCCTCAATTAGATTAATAAAATCTATAAACTCTAAAAAGGATTAGATCTAAAATAAACCCTAATATTATTCTAACAATTAATGTTCTGAAAAAACTATTAAAGATCTATTTAATATCTATTTAATTTCTAAAGAAATCTATTGTCTTATTAAAAGGAAAATATCCTAAAAATGCATTTAAAATCTATTTAAAGGTAGAAAAAGACCATTAAACCCTAATAAAGCTATACACGCAATTAATTCAATAAAAAAAGGAGATCGAGACCGAAGCGGAACCAGTGACAAAACCCGGACACCTGACTGTCCTCAAAAGCACCTGTAAGCTGAAAAACACCCGGGAAGCGTGCAACTTCCCACACATAACCTCTGATTATCTGAATCAGTCTGAAACACCTGAAATGTGAAAAGGGCTATAATCCCGATAAAATCACCGTGATTGAGGAAATGCACTATATGCAGTATGTAAATGCGAATGCAAAATGCGTCGAAATATCGAGCCAGATACGGGACCCGGTTGGTCAAATTTTAGGGTGCAACAGATGCCCCTATTCAAACGGCTTGGACCTGAATGGTTGAAGAGCGCCCAGCCTTTAATCATTCAAAGGTAGAAGATGGTTGAATATAAATGAAACCCTGGAATTTGCCAACCGCAAAATAAACTGCAAAACTGCTTGAGAAATAGCGTCCAATAAATTGAAGTCTGGTTGTCACGGCAACAACTGGTCAATTATCTGATAAATTTTTTGTTTTTTGTTTTTTTTCTTAACATCAATCACCTGTGTGACGCCACAGATACTTGAATCTTCGAAATAATGCTTCAAAAAAGCGAACACCTTCCCATCTACTATGGGATCTTTTCTGTCGACTCATGGTTCCAACGAACCTGAGGAAACTTTCCTAGGGAATTCTGAATTGAACTGCCTGGCACCTATTTCGACGAAGGCGGCAGATTCAGAAGTTTGATATATGTCAATCTTTTTTTTTCCGATGCTGACGTAACAACCAAATATGAAGAAGTACTCCGCTGGGGGCGTAGAGAAGCTTAACCAAACAACTCTGCAGGTGAACAAATTCGAAAGCCAATAGGTAACCACCTTGGTCTATGTTTCGATATGCGGATGTCTGAAATGATGCAATGCCCTATATGACATGTAAATGTTATGCGTTTGTAACTGCAATACCCTATACGACATGAATATGCTATGTATTTGTAAATGCAATGCCCCATTGATAACGCGAAATCATATCGTTTATTTGGCTTGATTTGCATGCATTTATTTGTGACTTTTATTAATTTATCTTGATTTATGTTCTATTATATGATTAATTTACTTTGTTTTGCAGATTGGGGAGAATTTGAACTAAAGAAAGAAAAAGAGAAGAAAAATACAGAAAATAGCAGAAAACAGAATTTGTGACTGTCACGGTCGTCACGGCCATGTCACGACCGTCACAGTCTTCACGATCGTCACGGCCACGTCACGACCGTCACAGCCTTCACGATCGTCACGGCCATGTCACGACCGTCATGCATCAAATAACAGAAGTTCGTTCAAGACAGAAGTGGCCACGAGCACTTTCCTCCTTTTTCTCCTACATTTTCTCCACTCACTGCCCACTACTGGAAGTTACTCCCACTCCCTCCATAATTCACCCATGATCTCTGGAAGTTGAAGAATGAATTATTTCCTATAAATAGGCCTTAGATTCAGAGTTTTAGGGGAGGCCTTCGACGTATCGAAGTGCTGCCAAAATTCCCATTAAAGCCATTTTTCCCATTTTTATTGTTTTTATTTCTTTTCCATTTTTCCCTTTAGTTCAGAGCTTTGTATTTATTTCTGCAATTTTATTTGGCCAATTGGCCAAAGTAGAATCCTGCCGACATTGTGGAGGACTACTCTTACGAACCAGTATTTCCATTCCAACATTATTTTATTTTCTGTCTCGTTTTATTTGTATCCAAACCAACCGTATAACAATTTCCAACATTAGGGGATTGTTATACATCTATTTGTTTCCAACCTTCAGCACTCGTTTAATTTTAATTTCCGCCTACTCCGAGCTTTCCGGTCTGTGGAAGAAGGGTCTGCTCAATTATCTGTTAACCAGGTTTTATTATATTGCAATTTGATTTATTTATAATGTCTATTTATTTTTCTGCCATGAGTACATTATTATTAAATTCCCTGTCTCTGTCTGGTTCAACATCGATGAGTAGCTAAAAACCTTAGGGCGGTATGTAGTTATAACAAACTTAACTGGTGAAATATAACCATAGGCTAAAATAATTAATCACTTAATATTCTGGCTGATACTTTTTAATTGAAATAGACCTTTTCGTTACGAGAGTAAGAAAAGAGTATTAGGTTGGGTCAAGACCACGAGAGTGTGAGATTTTAACCAGATAGCTAAAGTTAGGCATTTAAATTAAATACAGCGAGAGCGCTTTAAGATAAATTAGAATTATTTAGTTTCCAAAAATTATCTCTAAACACTTATGGGCTAGCGAGAGCAGACATAGGGCTTTGGGGATAAGATCTGATATAAGACCACGAGAGTGTGAGTTGAGGGTATTTAAACTGGTAATCTCTACCGAATAGATTAAGTGAACACCTTTATAAGCCTAGGTTAGATTGACCCACCTAAGTTAGTATAATTGCATACCGACCGCCTTAGTATTATTTTATTAAAAACTTAAATTTAATTCCGCCTTTAATAGTCTTAGAAACAACAAAAATCGTGACAACCATTCGCCTTAGCTTTACGCCGTAACAATAGATAACGGTAGATTGACATTGGTCTCTGTGGGTTCGACAATCTTTTATATTACTTCGATAGGCTGTGCACTTGCAGTAAGATACCGCTAGACGCATAAGTAGACACGTCTCTAGCCCATCAAGTTTTTGGCGCCGTTGCCGGGGACCAAAAGTCAATATTGTGATTCCGTTGTTGCATAGTATAGACTAAGGCACTCTTATCTAAATCATTATGTATAACCATATTTCCCTCATAATTACCACCCTCCATATTATAACTACCACCCCCAATATTTCGAGGAACCACAAATTCCGCTTAAATCCGACCTCGAAATATTATTAGAAGATTTCAATACTACGCACTCTCACCCAAATTCCCTCTATGATGACGACTCCCAATGTTTTGAGGAAACGCAAGATTTTGATACATCCAACCTCGAACTACTACTAGAAGAATTCAATGAGACGTCTACTCACGCTAGGATAGAATTTATGATGGAGCGCTTTGTGGAGACACAAACTCTCCAAAACGAAGATTTTAGAAGACAACATCTCCAAATTAATGAAGACCTTAGGCAGTTGAACGTTATTGTCGATTCCCTCGCAACTCACAGCGAGACTTTGGAGACTCAAACCTCCCTGCTTAGACAAACACCTCTAGCACCCTTCCCAGAAGGACATGTGAGTGTTGTAACAACCGTTAATGAAGAACAAATAGAAGATCCTAGGGAGATTGACGATGAGCCCGAGGAGAGTTTTGGTGAGAAAAACATACATATTGAGAAAAATCCACCGACACCAACCGAAAGGGAGGTTGTCGAAGAGGTAGAGAAGGAAGCACGTATCGTTGCTCCTCCTCCCTATACCCCACCTATTTCTTTCCCACAAAGGTTTGCAGAAGTTAAGGTAGACTCCCAATCCAAAACATATGTGGAGGTATTGAAAAATATACACACCAATGCACCTTTGTCTAAGGCCCTTCATAGAAAAAGAAAATTCGAGGACCGTGAAACTAGGGTCATTATTACTGTTAAAAGGGTACGATTAACTTTTGAGGTGGTGGATGAAATAACAAAGCCCAAATTTGAAAAGCCGATACGCAGAATAGATCCAGAACCACCACCACGCGTTCAAAACAAGAAACCACCCTACAGAAGAAAGAAACGAAAAGGTGAGGGATATGAGAGATGGCTTGATAAGTGGCCATGGAAACCGAAGACTATACAAAGTTCGATCGAGGAACCATTCTTGAAAGAACCGCCATGAGTACTTGCACTCCTTAGCCGTCGAGCTATCGACGCTAAACAAAGCGCTGTGTGGGAGGCAACCCACAAGGTCTTTATTTTAATTTGTTTGTTTAAATTTGCAGAAAATAAAGAAATGTATCGCTTGTTACTCCTTAGCTATATCTAAGCGAAAACTCTCTAGATGACGATCTGAGAAGATGAGCTATGCCCACGACATTCCTACGAGTGTCGCTGCTGGTGGGAACACTGATGATGAGTACTTCCTCTTGATGCGAGCAACATGATGAGCCGGTTCTAGAATTACACAAACAAAGTATCTCAAAATGCCCGCCACCGAAGTAGAAGTGATCAACAAAGACAAGGATAGCAAGAGCAGTAGCATTCATACAGGTTCTATCTTTCCTTTTCCACCTTTTACTGAAACATTGAGGACAATGTTTGGTTTAAGTGTGGGGGAGGAACTCTATCGCTTTCATTTTATTGCCTTTTAGTTTGATTTATTGTTTTTATCTATTTTTAATGCTATGTCAAAATCTTTACATGTGTTGTCGAGTCTTTATGAGTGGTTTTCG
Organism: Lathyrus sativus; assembly: GCA_963859935.3. Lineage (NCBI taxonomy): Eukaryota > Viridiplantae > Streptophyta > Magnoliopsida > Fabales > Fabaceae > Lathyrus > Lathyrus sativus. The sequence goes on along the minus strand of CAWUDS030004578.1, from coordinate 5,964 downwards.
CCTGTTATTCAAACTTCCCCAAAATTTCAAAATTTCAAAATTTCAACCTCCAACAAAAACTTTTTGATTCATGACATGGTACTCTGAAAGTATATAGGCTGTTTAGGCTATGTTAGAAAAACTTGGGAAAGTTTTGATAAAATTGATATCGTCCTGACAACCTTAACCCCTAAATATGCAAAATAAATTTGAGTACCCATTATGCCGAGACCTTAAAACTCCAGGTTTCTTGTAGTAATCCCTAAGTAGTTTATTTAAGCAGTCAGCACCATCCTAAACACACTAAGTAAGAGACCGATGCAAATAAGTGTACGATCTCTAGGTTAAAATGAGAAACTAAGAAAGAAAAGAAAAAAAAATATTATGAAGAAAAAGACATGTTCCTTCTAAGTTAGGTGCTCCTCACCCGAACACTTAGCCTAACGGTACTAACTCTTTAAGTTCAATTGATGCTCAAGCATATTTGCAGAAAAAAATGAAATAATAATGAGATCGTAGTCACTAACAGGTCTACTTGCCATGAATGTGTATGGATAACGGGCTTAATGTGATTGCACTATAATGAAACGGGTGAAAGAGAGCATGAGTTATAGGTTGAGTTATAATGGCATGATTCAGATTTGTTTGCATAAGTAGGGAGTTATTGAAATTGTGTCATTACGATATCATTGGTATTGATATCTAGTACCTATTGATCTAACATTAGCCTAGTAGCCACGTATGATTAGAGTCTCATCATGTCTTCGTTTCGAACTATGTTTATTTCTTTTTACCATGTTGGTTGATTGCTTGAGGACAAGCAATGGTTTAAGTGTGGGGATGTTTGATAACGCGAAATCATATCGTTTATTTGGCTTGATTTGCATGCATTTATTTGTGACTTTTATTAATTTATCTTGATTTATGTTCTATTATATGATTAATTTACTTTGTTTTGCAGATTGGGGAGAATTTGAACTAAAGAAAGAAAAGAGAAGAAAAATACAGAAAATAGTAGAAAACAGAATTTGTGACTGTCACGGTCGTCACGGCCATGTCACGACCGTCACAGTCTTCACGATCGTCACGGCCACGTCACGACCGTCACAGCCTTCACGATCGTCACGGCCATGTCACGACCGTCATGCATCAAATAACAGAAGTTCGTTCAAGACAGAAGTGGCCACGAGCACTTTCCTCCTTTTTCTCCTACATTTTCTCCACTCACTGCCCGCTACTGGAAGTTACTCCCACTCCCTCCATAATTCACCCATGATCTCTGGAAGTTGAAGAATGAATTATTTCCTATAAATAGGCCTTAGATTCAGAGTTTTAGGGGGAGGCCTTCGACGTATCGAAGTGCTGCCAAAATTCCCATTAAAGCCATTTTTCCCATTTTTATTGTTTTTATTTCTTTTCCATTTTTCCCTTAGTTCAGAGCTTTGTATTTATTTCTGCAATTTTATTTGGCCAATTGGCCAAAGTAGAATCCTGCCGACATTGTGGAGGACTACTCTTACGAACCAGTATTTCCATTCCAACATTATTTTATTTTCTGTCTCGTTTTATTTGTATCCAAACCAACCGTATAACAATTTCCAACATTAGGGGATTGTTATACATCTATTTGTTTCCAACCTTCAGCACTCGTTTAATTTTAATTTCCGCCTACTCCGAGCTTTCCGGTCTGTGGAAGAAGGGTCTGCTCAATTATCTGTTAACCAGGTTTTTATTATATTGCAATTTGATTTATTTATAATGTCTATTTATTTTTCTGCCATGAGTACATTATTATTAAATTCCCTGTCTCTGTCTGGTTCAACATCGATGAGTAGCTAAAAACCTTAGGGCGGTATGTAGTTATAACAAACTTAACTGGTGAAATATAACCATAGGCTAAAAATAATTAATCACTTAATATTCTGGCTGATACTTTTTAATTGAAATAGACCTTTTCGTTACGAGAGTAAGAAAAGAGTATTAGGTTGGGTCAAGACCACGAGAGTGTGAGATTTTAACCAGATAGCTAAAGTTAGGCATTTAAATTAAATACAGCGAGAGCGCTTTAAGATAAATTAGAATTATTTAGTTCCAAAAATTATCTCTAAACACTTATGGGCTAGCGAGAGCAGACATAGGGCTTTGGGGATAAGATCTGATATAAGACCACGAGAGTGTGAGTTGAGGGTATTTAAACTGGTAATCTCTACGAATAGATTAAGTGAACACCTTTATAAGCCTAGGTTAGATTGACCCACCTAAGTTAGTATAATTGCATACCGACCGCCTTAGTATTATTTTATTAAAAACTTAAATTTAATTCCGCCTTTAATAGTCTTAGAAACCAACAAAAATCGTGACAACCATTCGCCTTAGCTTTACGCCGTAACAATAGATAACGGTAGATTGACATTGGTCTCTGTGGGTTCGACAATCTTTTATATTACTTCGATAGGCTGTGCACTTGCAGTAAGATACCGCTAGACGCATAAGTAGACACGTCTCTAGCCCATCACCCATACGACATGAATATGCTATGCGTTTTGATAGATGCAAACATGACGATATATGCAAATGCTAATGTAAGCTCTAGCTGCCAGAGAACACCAGGTCTACAAACCGTTTGGCAAAATAAATGCCGGAGGCAAAGTCAATTCCACTGAAGGTAATCGGTTATCACATAATCATCTCGACGATATTCTTTCTAACCACTGTCAAACTGTATTCTTTGGGGATTAACCCAATAGGGGTTGATTGTAACCGGCTCACTGCTGGAGAATGCCCCTTCTATCACGGATATCAATCTTTTGATCTGTCGAGGATACTCCTGATCCTATTCTGATGCGGGGTAAAATACAATCTCAATTCTTCCGGGAATAATACACAACTTTCAACTGCTGAAGAGGAGTAATTCTGATTTAACAACGTCCATACGGTATTCAACATTAATCGGGGAACTGGCATCCATTAAGCTTCGTATCGGGGAACCTGACAAATTATTGTATCGGGTATTTACATTTTTTTTGGTTTTTCTAGTTTAAAAGATAAAAACGGGTATTAACAAGGTGGAAAATACTAGGCTAGAACTAGCATTCAAAGGTAGACTACCAGGCGAGAACTGATAGCAAACTAGATTAGGTTATCGAACGAAAAAATTGTTTAGGTTTTGAACGTCAGACGGGGCTGACTGGATAATAGGTAAAGAAAAAGACAACCAGGCGAGAACTGATTGAAAGCTGACATGTACCAGACGAGAACTGATACAACAATAGGTTAAAGAAACGGTGACCAGACGAGAACTGGTACCAATATCATACACCAGACGAGAACTGATGTAACAAACAGGTTAGAGAATTGATGACCAGACAGGGACTGGTTAAAAGGTAACATGCACCAGACGAGAACTGATGCCACAATAAACCACACCAGACGAGAACTGATGTTACGGAAAGGTTGACCATACGATAATGGGTTAAACGAAAACATGTATCAGGCGAGAACTGGTATTTACAGAAATGTGGGCCAGACGAGAATTGGTTACCGGTTTGCCAGGCGAGACATGGGCTTTGGAAACGGCTTGGTTCTGACAGGTAACAGATTTAAACTGTAGGATAACAATCCACCGACAACACGGCTCTTCTTATTTGGAAGGTTCAGTTTTTTTTTGATAAGGGTATTGACATGATCCCCCGATACTCAACTCCTGCTGGGGATAAACAGACTTGATCGAATAACTTGCCCCAGTACGACTTAACTTGCCCCAATCCAACTTTTGGGAATACTAGCTTTGAACAGCTTGCTACGAGATGACCTCGAGATTACTTGCCTCGGTATCTGTACCGCAAAAGAATTCAACCTTAATTAAACAACTATCAACCCAGTTGGTTTCAACATTTCCGAACTGACTTGCCCCGGAATGAGCGTATAAGCGACTTAACCTGATCTGATTACCCACTGGAAGGTTCTGCTTTCAAATCACAACATTCTAGATGATTGCCCCTGATTGGGTCTCGAGAAGATTCATTTCTGATCAACTGCTTCTCAAATAAACTGCCCCTGATCAACTGAAGCTTCGGGATTTGTTCTCAGACTAACTGATTCTGAACTTACTAGAAGTCAATGCCCCGGATTCACAGGGTTTCATAACATACACCATTCTGATCCAGACGGCTGACTTATTCAGTCCTGTTTGATTATTCCCTGTTGGAATTTCCTTCGTGTCAACTACTGACCTGTAAGTAAAACTGTTTAATCCCGAATGGTAATTTTGATGCAGTGTTTATGCAGATTTTGAAATTTTCGTGTTGTCACTCATTTATGTGTCATGATTGTGAGTGACGAATGAACCAGAGTTCAAACGTAGTGCTGGTTTGATCAGTGAAAAATACAACAAGGATATGATTAACGAATCAAGAAGGAGTCAGGTTACTCAACCTTATCGTAATGTGCTTTCAGAATAAACCCTACCTCAATTAGGTCTTTTAAGGGTTGTATCGTGGTCGGGTTCACGGTTCGTGAAACAAAGGATATTTGGCTCAAATTTTGATTTGTACCCACCCCTTCTACGTGATGATCTACGATCCTAAAGTTCAGTTAACTTAGCACGAGCGCTCGCCCCTTCGAGAGGTATGTTGAATGGTAGGACCATAACTAAGGAATTCACAAGGTTTTTCGGAGTGACAGTTACTCCTTCTTCATTTTCGGTGTCTGTATACACGACTTTGTCTTTCACTGGGGATCTATATTTTTTCTATCCCTTCTTTTCCATTCTTTTTGATTTCCTAATTTTTTGCCTGGACTGACTCCTTTTGAGTTCTTTTCGATTTTTTTCGTTTTCTTTTGAAGTCCAGCGGGATGCCCTGCTTTTTTGCCTAAGTATTAGCTTTCCAGCTTTTTCATTTCTTTTTTACTTAGCGGGCTTTATTATTTCTTTCTTTTTCTTTGTAACAAAGTCGTGTGACCCTGGTTGTCTTGATTGCTCTGAAAGGTTTACAACTGTCTCACTCCTGATTGGTGAGATTTAACCATTGTGGTTGACGAGATACGACCTCTTGAGAGGTATAAACTGTTATTGGTCCTCGAATGGAAACACTCCTCTGTAAGACTTGAACGCTCGGTCAAGCTAACTGACAACTACCCTGCCCCGGGTTAAGATGTGAGGGTTAAAAAGTTCGAAAAAACTTCTACTTCCTGGCTCGAAGTAGTTAACAAGGGACTAACTCCTTATATCTCCAGTGTTTGGGGATTTGAAACAATGCCTTGTACGTCATCGGTAAGGTCTTATCTGAAAGCATACGATCATCGGTTATGAGTTTATTTCGTCATCCTCCCTCCAATCTTTGCTAATCATGTGACAAAGTGGAGTGAATAAAATGCGAGTGTTAATGCAATGCAATAAATGAGCGACAGCGACATGATTAATTCAGAAAAATGCATAGTCACCTTATTAATATCACCATTTGAAACATACAATATTTACAACAAATAGTAACTGACAGAAAGAAAACTACAAATGCAAATGATATAAAAGTCTGAGGACTGCCAATGTCGAGGCGCCCGCCTGTCTGAATCACTGGCTCCTTTGAAAACAACCTTCTGAATCTACGAGCTTAGACAGCTGAGCGGTTGGTATGAACAAACAGAAATCCTTCTCGAAAGGAAATGTGATCTTGGTCGATCAATTGTTGTACTTTTGCCTGAAACGCTTTACAATCTTCCGTCGAATGTCCGGGGGATCCACCATGGTAGCCACACTGAGCATGGGGATTGTACCCAGGAGGGTAAGGTTCTGGAACTGGCTTAAGAGCTTTAGGTTCCACAAAAGAACTCTGGATCAAAGATGGTAGCAGCTGGCTATACGGCATAGGCACTGGGTGAGAAGGAGCTTTCCTTCGTTCCAAATTGTTGCGAGGTTGATTCTGATTCTGACGCTGATTCTGATAACCTCGACCACGAGTTCACTGCTTTGCAATGGAAGCGACATAA
>CAWUDS030004577.1:0-82943 GCA_963859935.3 Lathyrus sativus | reverse complement strand
TTATTTCAGTTTGTTTTAAGCAATATTTCAAGTGGATCTCTAGTTGAGTTGATTTTTGCTTCAAGCATTCTTCAAATTGAAACTCAAATCTTATTGAAAATTCATGATGGAATTAAGGCGTAAGATGAGTTATGTCAGGTTGTAATGGGAAGTCGTGATTAAGATGTCTCGTGCTTATTAGATCGATTTGTTTTAAGTCATGAGAATTCATTTACAAGTTGCGAATAGTGCCTTCCCAGATTTATTTTTGAGTTTTTTTTTAGTAATACAAATTGATTCAAGAAGGGTCTAAGAGCTTTCCTCTCATGTTGTGACCAAGTGAATTCTTTGAGTTTCAAGATCACAACATTTTGAAATTGAGAATGACCCAATAATAAAAGTCACAATATTAGAGCATGTATTATAGAGTGATTATTGAAATTCAAGAAGTGGAAATACAAGGATTCACTCATAATTTATATTACAAGGATTCACGCCTCAGTGGTTCATAAAGTGGTGCAAATACCCACATGGCTCTGTTACAAATTCAAAATAAAATTCAAGAAATGGCAGAAGGTGAGACATCACAAAATTAAAGGGGCCCACACGGCCAGATGCTGTTTTGAGAAAAGGAAAAAAACAAATTTTGAAACTACACAACTAGCAAGAATAGAGGAAGCGCATCACGACATAAAACCTTCCAGCCTGTAGACCGTACCTCACAGTCGTCCCTATCCATACTACATGCCAGAACCTGCAACACGGTACAACTCACATAAACATTACACGCCACCCATTACACTACCTGCATAAGACAAAAGTTCACAGACCCCATGACCCTTGCAACACCAGCTACACACCGTACAATACAAAACCATCACCTGCACCTTCAGCTAACCATCAATCCCACTCCAAAACCTTTGCACAAAAACAACAGACAAAACTGACCAAACCAGTACAACAATACAACCTGTCAATAAAAAGTAACACACAACAAGAACATAAAAAAAAACTCAAAAAAAGTTTGAAAAAGAAAAAGCCTCCTGAGGGTAAAATAGAAAAGAGAACAAAACCTCAAAGTTTTGGAGGATCTCATTGGGAAGGTGGATCCACCATGTCCTGGTTCCTTAACTTCAACCTTGAGTCCATAATTAGTGACACCTTCATCCCACAACTTTCATTCTACACGACAAATTCAGTACATAAGCCGTTCATACCACATCCTCCAAGCTTCATAACCGCAACCTAATACGTATCACAGGGAGAGGTCATCACATAACCAACAATGGCAAAATGTTCTGGTCAGCAAAATAATTGTAATAATGGGTCCGAGAAAAAAATCTAGCTCAAAAAGTATGAATCGGAGTATCTGTTCAGTTGCTTTTGAAAGTCCGGGTCCTCTACATGATATCATAGTTTGCTGGATTGATCAGCATGTGGTGCATAAAGGAGAAGGCCTCAAGCGCTTGCATATCTTTGTAGTGGAACTCATTCGTGCAGGCATCTTTAACCCTTTGGTTTATGTGCGTCAGCTGATAGTGAGTGGGATCATGGATTCAAGTGGAGATATGGTTGATCTAGAGAGACAAAAGAGACATTCTCGAATCTTGAAACAGCTTCCTGGAAACTTCATTCGTCATGCTTTAGAAGAATCAGGGATTATTGAAGGACCACTGCTTATTGAAGCTTTACATGTTTACTTGAAAGAGAGGCGCCTCATACTTCGTGGTTCCTTTAATGAGAGTCATGACAATGTCGACAGTGCAAATAACTCTTCTGTTAATCAAAAACATTGTACAATTTCAACAAAAGATGAGTCTTCTACAGTATCAATCAATCAGCTTCCTTCAAACAAAATATCTTATAAAGTTAAGAAGGATGACACTAGTGTTGAAGACCTGAAGACAGCCATATCAGTATTGCTACAGCTGCCAAACAGTTTATCTAATACGAGCGCTACTGGATTGGGTGAATCTCAAAGCAGTGTCAAAAGACCTATTGAGTTTCGCAGCAAGATTGATCTCATGGATGCTACACCTGGATGTGAAGAATGTAAAAGAGCAAAGAAACAAAAATTAAGTGAGGAAAGAAGTTCATTTGTTCAAGCTCAGTTTCCAGTTTTACAACATGATGAAAATACATGGAGGCCCATTTAGATTTTTGTTAAGTCCATCACAAAGGCACCACAAACAAAAAAAACAACCTGCAGCACCACACCAAATTTTCCCTACACAAGCAAAAACAGAAGGTACAGTCAGCCTAGACAGACAAAATTCAAAGGTAAGAAAATAGGCCAGAGACACATTCACAAAATGGCAAAGGCAATAGTGACAGCAGTTTCACAGCAGGTTTAAACATAAAAATGGAATAAAGCAAACCTTGTCAAAAAATGCAGCCATAATAGAGCAGAGACCTCAGAAGTTGTGGCAGAGGTTGTCTGCTAAACCTAGTTGGATCGGGTATATATCTAACAACACTATTCACACATCAAAAAAAAAGAGAGAAAACCCTAGAAAGTCTTGGCTGCGCAACTCCAACCCTGCACCAACTTCATCTTCACCTTCTTCCTCACAAATGTAACAAACTCACCCTCACCATCCCTAACATCTCTCCCTAAACTCCTCTTTCAGTTTCAACATTCACCTTCCAACACAAACTCTCTGAACTTGTTCAAACCGAAGCCTAGAAAACCACGCTTCACATTGCCGAACCTTCACTACTTCAGAAGCTCAAAGCTTCAAATCCTCACTACAACACAACCCGGAGAACAAACTCCAAACAACATCAAACGAAAACCAACTTCAACAACTTGGCCGTTCCAAAACCCTCATCATCAAACTTCAAACGAGAAACCCGTTCTCATTTTCCAACAGCTACACATTCATCTTCCATTTCCAGAAAATATCCAAAAGCCAACAGATCTGAATCCATATTCAAACAAACCATTAACCTCCATGAACAACAAACTTCCATAAACCTTCATCACTATCAATTTCATTTTCCAGAAACTCCTCCAAATAACATCTTCATCGACTTCGAACCATTTCAAGCTCAAACCCACAAACCCTAACTTCTTGCATCACCGAAAGAAAAACAAAATCAGAACCAGGAAAAATAGAGATGGAGTATAGAAAGAAATCGAAAACGGAATAGAACTACAAACCCACAAACCTGAGACGAAGTCACGAGCAAGAAACTCACAAAGGAAAGGCGACTTCACCGCGGAAAAGGTTCGACACCACCATTCTTCTACTCTGGTTTCGTTTTAACCGTTGATTTACCTTTGTAGACTTTAATTTGTTGTTTGATTTGAACATACCCCTTTGAAAAAGAGTTTGACCGTGATGGCTTAATGGGTTCTCACAAGTTTATGAAGACTCATTAATCATATCACACCCCTTGATTCAGCTTACACTCTCTTGTTCTTTCAATTTAAACTTTGTAAATTATTTTATTCAGTTTTATCTTTATAGATTGTATTAGTTTATAATGTTAAGAAGTTTAGTTTTCTAATATTATTTTCTTAAAAAGTTTATAATGTTAAGAAGTTTAGTTTTCTAATTTTATAATGTTAAGAAGTTCATATTTTATTTCTTCTAGAAATTGGTTGTATCTCCCATTTGTTATTGGACATTTTGTTCCATTTTTACTTGTTTGGGTCGATGACGAGGACCTCCGTAATTCATTACCCGTCAAATTATTGATAGGTAATGTTGGATCTGAGACCACCTCTTTTCTCTCTTCATTATTTGTCCTGACTCGATTCAAAAACTTTGTCAAACAGTTTTCAAAATCAAATTATCTTTGTATTGAACTAAAAGAGGGGATTAAGTGTAGACTTTCTTCCTCTCCGAGTGTTGGGATGCCCACTGTAGTGAGGGTGGTTCCGACACTCGTCTTTCAATACGAAGACGCTTCCCGCCCATTTTCAAATCTCATCTCCTTAAAATCATTTCTTTGTGTTGAGCTAAAAAGAGGATTGGGTGTAGACCTCTTCTTCTTCGAGCGTAGGGATGCCCACTGTAGTGAGGGTGGTCTCGATGCTCGTCTGTCAATACAAAGACGCTTCCAACATTTCCTCATAAAACCTCGGTCTCGTACCGAGTATACTTTCAATAATAAATTGATTTCCTCCTTGTATCGAATTAAAGAGAGAAGATTGGGTGTAGACCTCTTCTTCTCCGAGTGATGGGATGCCCACTGTAGTGAGGGTGGTCCCGATACTCGTCTTTCGATACGAAGACGCAACTTTATCCACCATTTCCTTTCACAACTTCCTTCCACAATTTTCACACCTAAAACCTCGGTCTCGTACCGAGTGCATTTTCAAGTCTTTTCATAACAAAACTTGAATGGTCGTGGAGTGGTTAGGCGTAGGCCTTCTCCTATCCCGAGTGCTGACGTTTACCGTAGGGTTCTCTGTCGCAAAGCACTTACCATTCAAAACCAAAAACACTTTAATAAGAGAATGAAGTTCTCTTTGTGTTGAACTAAAGAGAGAGGATTGAGTGTAGTCTTCTTCCTCTCCGAGTGTCAGGATACTCACTGTAGTGTGTGTGGTCTTGATACTCGTCTTTCAATACGAAGATGCTACGTTCGCCACACCCTTTTATAACAAAAACTTTGAGACAATGAATTGGGTACTACCCGTAGGGGTTACTATCCGAGGACATGTCTCGCCCCCTAAAAGCAATTCAACAAATCAAACGTGACTTCTTGCCCCGCGTGGCGAAAACTAATCAATCTTTCAAAAAGGATATGTTACGTTCGTTCTACCGCAAACAGGTAACGCCTAAGTCTCCAACGAGCGAGCAGCAAAACACCTAACTGCTAGAATGCGCACGATAGCATCATCCATAAAAAACATCAACACACCGTAGGCCGAACTACGGCTGCTCTGATTTCTCATACCAGATGAGAATACGTAGGCACAAGGGCCACAATCCTTGCCGAGCACATTCCCCCCATATCTGTAGTTCCCCGAACTACGTCGACTCTGACTTTCTCATATCTTTTGAGAATACGTAGGCCTAGGACCGCGAAGTCCTACCGAGTCTGTTCTTTCTCTTTTCTTCCCCGTTCTCTCTTTCCTCCTAACTTTTTTTTTGTTTCTAACCTTTCTTTTACCCCGTGGAACACTTCTTATAGCATAATGTTTAAGCAAATAAAATCACACATCGACAAACAAAAGGTTCCCATCGAGTACGATGGATGCGAGGGGTGCTAATACCTTCCCTTCGCATAACCGGCTTCCGAACCTGTTCTTGGTTGCGAGACCATCTTATCCATTTCTTTCTTAAGGTTTTCTCGATATTTTCCTTTCCCCTCATGGGATAAATAAAATTCGGTGGCGACTCTTCTGTCCTTTCTTCTTCGCCTCCCCGTCGTTGCGCGATGCATTTTTCGAGTAGCGACACAGATCCAGAGGGATGTTCTACCAGAGTCATAGCCAGAGAGTTGTCTTCAGATGCATATTCAACATTTACTTCTGTATCACAAACTTCAGATGATGAAGGAGCATCCTTAAGAAGAATTGGTGCAGATCTTTTAAAAGTCTAGAACAAACTTCTAACAGTTTCAGCAAATCTTAGCTTCGCATCATCAGAACATACGTTCTTCAGATTTGATGCTACAGTATTGAATCTGTTTATGAAGCCATTCCAAATGGCATCATATTCATTTGCATCCATTGTTGATGAACACTTCCTCTTTACAGATCCTAAATACATCTCTATTTCTTTCAAAAAACTTGTAAATAAATGATCAACATTCAGCCTAGGTTTTGGTTTTAGAAAAGTTTCCAATGTGATTGGCTTGGGTTGGGGTGAAGGTGGAATGGTGAATTTTGGAATGGTGATCAGAGGACGAGGGTAGAATGGTATGAATGGAAGATCAGATGAATTGTCAGGTTTTGATCTGGTTAAAGCATTCAACAGATATGGTTTTGCATTTGATGCATAGGAAACAACATCAAATGAGGTATCAGAGTAAGGAGTGAATGCAGATTTATCAAATAAAATAGGTTCTGATGAAATCACTTCTGGCAGTTCTTTAATATACGTTTGAAGAACAGATGGTAGAATGATGGTAAGTTTGGGTTTAAGAGGAGTGATAGTGTCAGATGGTTCAAATCTGGTGTAGAAATTTTTGAATTTGAAACCAGAGGGAAGTTTGTCAGATGAAAACAGTTTACACGAAGCAGAGGGTACACACTCATATATCTTTGGCTTAGGTGTTGGGATAGGATTGAGAATGAGAATTTCAGAAGTAACAGGTGGTTCTGGTTGGTTAACTTCAGAATTTCTGTGAGAGGGAGATATCAGAAAATCTGGGTGTATATCAGATTCTGATGAATTTGAGGATGTGGTTGGAGTGTAAGACGTGGAGGACACTTCAAAAACAGTTTTGAGAGGTGTAACGTTTAGAACCTCTGTCTCAGGGATATTGGTTTCAGATGGGTTGGTTGATTCTGATGGATTCTCAGAAATTTTTGATGGAGGTGCAGATGTAGGTGGATCAGATGTAGGTGGATCAGATGTAGGTGGATCAGATGTAGGTGGATCAGATGCCACTTGGTTATATTGTATAGTTTCAGAAAGAACTTGTGTAGATGCAATAGGTTCAGATCTGTCTAATTGAGGTTTTTCTGGTTGTGGTTGTTTTTTTGGTTGTTGTTGTTGTTCAGATTGTTCTGTTGGTTTTGTTATAGGTGGTGGAGTTTGATTTGCTGGTGTTGTTGTTGTTGGTGTTGGTGCAGATGATTGATTAGTAGAAGGTTTTACAGGAGTGGTGGAAGCAGGATCCGATGATTTTTATGGGGAGGGAACAGAGATATGAGATGGAGCAGGAACAAATTGTTTTTGAGTAGGAGGTGGTTTTGGAATAGACTTGAATGTTGATTCATTTAAAACAATATTATTGAAAGAGGATACAGAAGATTTGGCACCTTTAATCTTGATACGCTTTGTGGGAACAGAGGGAGCGTCTCCAGATGTTTTCCTCTTGATCAGCTTCTGAGGCTTGTCAGCAACTTTGGGCTTCTTCTGAACAGCCACTGCTTCTGCTTCTGATTGACCTCTTTTCCTTGTGTTCTCATTTCCTCCATCAGGCATTGGTTCTCTTGCTCTTTTCAGAATATCTGCAGGAACTGGGGTTCCATCTGGCTTGCAAGAATCAATATACCTTACAATTATTTCCCTTGGTTCTTCAGCACATAACAGTGGGTAGTTTTCAACTGGGATTCGCTTCTGACTAAGTTCATAGATATTCAGCTTCTTGGGTGCTGATGTGAGTTCCTCTACAATTTTTAGTCTCTGGAGACTCTTGGCATTCAGAGGTTTCCCAACAATAGATTCAAGTTCGTCCTTGACTCCAGCAGCATACAGAGCAATCACCAGTCCATTTTCTGTCAGAATATCTGAAATTAACGTTCCAAAGGGAATCCATGTTCTGATCTTCTGACCCTTATCTTTTACAGATTCTCTTGAAGCATTAATATGATTCCATAAGTGCATGAACAAAATGTAAGGAAGATCTACCTTGGTGCTCTGACTTAAACAGTACATGAAGTAGAGTTGTTCATTGTTCACATAGTCTGGAGAATTTGTAGATTTTCTATGATGAATGCATCCCATCAAAATCTTTGCTCAGATTTTGTAGTCAGGCTTTAGATCTTTAAACTTGTTAGAGGCATGTCCAACAGTCATGACTTCCTTATAAACTTCTTCCATGTCTACACGCCCAGCTGGCAGATGAGATACTCCATCAGTCTCCTCATATCCTATGAGTTTCCTGATTAGATCTTCTGTAATTATAATCTCCTTACCCATAACAGAAGATAAGATGAATTTGGGGTATACAGAAGCATGTATCCAGAATTCTTTCACCAGATGAGGGTAAACTGGTCCAAATAATCTGTCAAAGTATTTTACCCAGCCTTGAGCATCAACTATTGAACGAAATTCAAATCCATTTTCAGCTAATGAATCAAATTCCACCATTGATTCACAGAGAACTTCAAGTTTGTCAACAGGAGTTAACAAGGTCCTTTTAGGTGTCGTGTATGGAACCACACCCATATTTGCAGAAGTAACTGCAGCCATGGTTGATTGAAACTGAACTGTTGTAGAAGATGAGGTTACCATTGAAGATGATTTTGACAAAGGTTTAGGGTTTTTCTGAAGAGAGAAAAGAAGACAGAAATGCATAAACTTGCTTGAGTTGTGAAAAGTGTGAAAGTGGTGAGAGATGTGGTATTTAGAGAAAACAATTAGGCATACAAACAGACAATCAAAGCACGTTCACACATAGCAATTAATGTCAATTAATGAAAGAGAATAAAAATCATTTCAAGCATTAATTGATTCTGACAAATTAGGGGGAAAATCAAGATTTTCACTATTCAAACCATACCTCAAACGTCTCTTCAGTAGTGTACACGCCATCTTTGCAGATTTAGAGTGACACGTGTTTGCTTGCATGTGCTTCTGAATTCTCTTGGGAAATGAAACGTTAACCAACGTTCAGATCCTCTGAGATTGGTTAGTTCAGATACACACAAATAAACATAAATATAATAAGCAACAGATGAAATACTTCAGAGTGATAAACATTTATCATCTGTAAAATTTGCTTCTGACAAATATTATTCTGGACACAAATCCATACCAATATTTTTCAGAATAAATTTGAATCTATCTTCAACAAGGGGTTTTGTGAAAATATCTGCCCATTGATGATCTGTATCAACAAAGGCTAAGTTTATAATTCCCTTCTGAACATAGTCTCTGATGAAATGATGCTTAATTTCTATATGTTTTGCCTTAGAGTGTAAAATGGGGTTTTTAGACAAACATATAGCAGAAGTATTATCACAGAATATAGAAATGTTACTTTCAAATATCTGATAGTCTTCTAGCTGACTTTTCATCCAGAGCATTTGTGTGCTACATCCAAGAGTAGCAATATATTCTGCCTCTGTAGTTGATAGTGCTATTGTGGTTTGCTTCTTGCTGTACCAAGAGATTAGATTTCTTCCTAGAAATTGACAACTTCCAGAAGTACTTTTTCTTTCCACTCTGTCTCCAGCGTAGTCAGCATCACAGAATCCAACTAATTTGAAGTCATCAGATTTTCTGTAACACAAACCCACATTAGAAGTACCTTTCAGATACCTTAGAATCCTCTTAACAGCTGTTAAGTGTGATTCTCTAGGATCTGATTGGAATCTTGCGCACAAGCATACACTGAACAAAATGTCAGGTCTAGAAGCAGTTAAGTAGAGAAGAGATCCTATCATACCTCTGTAGAGTTTCTAATCTACTTTCTTACTTACCTCTTCCTTGCCTAGTGAACTAGTTAGATGCATGGCAGTCTTTGCCATCTTACTATCAGTCATGTTAAATTTCTTCAGAAGTTCTTTAACATATTTGGTCTGATGAATGTAAGTGCACTCTGGAGTTTGGTTGACTTGAATTCCCAGAAAGAATCTCAATTCTCCCATTATGCTTATTTCAAATTCTGCCTGCATACATTGAGCAAACTCCTTTCCCAGCATAGTATTGGTAGATCCAAATATGACATCATCCACATATATTTGACAAATTAGAAGATCTTTCTTAAATGTTTTACAAAAGAGTGTTGTGTCCACTTTGCCTCTGATGAAATTTTTCTCCAGAAGAAAATTGCTTAATCTCTCATATCAAGCTCTGGGAGCTTTTTTAAATCATACAGATTTATTTAGTTTGAAAACATGTTCTAGGAATTTTTCACTCTCAAAACCAGGAGGTTGGTGAACATAAACTTCTTTTTCTATAATACCATTTAGAAAGGCACTTTTAACATCCATCTGATATAGAGTGATGTTATATTGTGCAGCAAATGAAATAAGAAGGCGTATAGATTCTAACCTTGCCACTGGAGCATAAGTTTCAGTGTAATCAATACCTTCTTGTTGACTGTACCCTTAAGCAACAAGTCTTGCCTTATTTCTTTCAACTTCTCCTTTCTCATTAAGCTTATTTCTGAAGACTCATTTAGTTCCAATTATGTTGAATCCTTTTGGTCTTGGAACTAAATCCCACACATCATTTCTGGTGAACTGATTTAGCTCTTCTTGCATGGCAATAATCCAATCATTGTCTTGCAGAGCTTCATCTACAGAAGTTGGTTCAATTACTGACACCAATCCAAATAATGATGCTTCAGATGATCTGAGGAAGGATCTTGTTTTGATAGGGTCATCCTTCTTTCCAATGATAACATTCTCTGGATGAGAAGCTTTGATTCTGGAAGATGATCCTCTAACAGTTGATTCTTCAGAAATGTTTAAGTTGTTCATCTGAGAAGTCAAAGGAATTGTATCTGGCATTGCTTCTGGTTCCTTCACTTGAGCTTTGTCTGCCTCTGAGCCTTCAGAGTTTGTGAAGACTACTTTTCTATCTGCAGAGTTTTCAAACTGCTTTGGCTTTTTAATGCCAAGCTTATCATCAAATCTAACATGAATAGATTCTTCCACAATTTGTGTCTCAGTATTGTATACTCTGTAGCCTTTAGAGCGTTCAGAATACCCAAGCATGAAACACCTCTGTGCTTTAGAATCAAACTTGTTCAGATTTTCTTTAGTATTCAACATATAGCAAATACATCCAAAAGGATGAAAATATGAAATGTTGGGCTTTCTGTTCTTCCACAGTTCATAGGGAGTCTTCTCCAGAAGAGGTCTTACAGACACTCTGTTCTGAATGTAACAGGCTGTGTTGATTGCTTCTGCCCAAAAGTGCTTTACAGGATTAGTCTCATTGATCATGGTTCTGGCCATTTCTTGCAGAGTTCTGTTTTTCCTCTCTACAACTCCATTTTGTTGTGGAGTTCTAGGACAGGAAAAATTATGAGCAATGCCATTTTCATTAAAATATTTTTCAAAATATTTGTTTTCAAATTCACCACCATGATCACTTATGACTTTTATAATTTTGAAATCTTTTTCATTCTGAACTTGTTTGCAGAAGTCAAAGAACACAGAATGTGACTCATCCTTGTGTTTTAAGAACTTTACCCATGTCCATCTACTATAGTCATCAACAATGACTAATCCATACTTCTTGCCTCTGATGGATGCAGTTTTCATAGGTCCAAACAGATCAATATGAAGTAATTCTAATGGTCTGGAAGTAGAAACAACATTTTTTGATTTAAAATAGGATTTCGAAAACTTCCCTTTTTGACATGCTTCACAAAGAGCATCTGAGGTGAACTTCAGATTAGGAAGTCCTCTGACAAGATTAAGTTTATTAATCTGAGATATACGTCTCATATTAATATGCCCCAATCTTCTGTGCCAGACCCGTTGCTCCTCATTAACAGACAAGAGGCATTTAGCATTCTGAACCTTAAGTTCTGAAAGGTTTATTTTATAGATGTTGTTCTTCCTCTTTCCACTAAATAGGATTGAGCCATCCTTTTGACTAATAGCTTTACAACATTTTTGATTAAAGGTTATGTCATAACCATTGTCACTTAATTGACTTATGGACAATAGATTATGCTTTAATCCTTCTACAAGTAAAACATTAGTAATAGAGGGAAGTTTACCATTTCCAATAGTGCCAGATCCAATGATCTTACCCTTCTGATTCCCTTCAAATTTCACATCACCTCCAGATCTAAGTTCCAGACTTTGGAACATAGACCTTTCTCCTGTCATGTGTCGCGAGCATCCAGAGCCCAGGTACCATGATTGGCGTCCTGACCTTGCTGCTAAGAACATCTGCAACATGAATTATTTTACTTTTAGGTACCCAGATCTTCTTGGGTCCTTTTGGGTTAGTTGTTCTGAAGGTTTGTCTAAACTTCTGTTTTTCAACATAAGGTTTATTCTGACTAGCCTTAGATTTAAACACATGAATGTTCTTTTCAGAACGAGTGTGTTCAATATCATTCAAGTGACCAAATTTAAAGTGGGAATATAAAGGAGTTTTCTTGATGATAATTTTATCAACAGGTTTTGGATTTAAATCCTTTCCAGAGGAAGATTTATATCCAATTCCTTTTCTGTTATTTATGCTAACTCCATAGATCATAAAAGTGATTTTGCTTTTGTCTATGCTTTTAGCAAGAAACTTCTGAAAGTTGTAGTCATATTTTTCCAAAATATTTTTGCATTCAGACTCAGTTTCAGAATCAGAGTCTTGTTGAGCTAATTCAGAATCATTTTTCAATTTTAAGTTCTTTTCATTTAGCTCAGCTACTTCTGATTTGAGAATATTATTGTCAGATACAAGATTGCTTTGACGCTTCTTGTATTTGAGCTTAATATTATTATAGCTCTTCAGAACTTCTTATAACACTTTGATGAGTTCATTTTTAGTGAGTTTAGCCATGACCTCTTCAGCGTCAGAGTCAGATTCAGATCCTGAAATTCCTTCCTCCTGATCTTCTATGTCAGCCATCAATGCTACGTTGGCACATTCCTCTTCTGACTCAGATTCAGATTCTTCCATCTTGAAGGCTTCATACTTCTGAATTAGAGCCAGAGCCTTTGTTTCCTTGACTTGAGAGTTTCCCTCATGAGTCATCTTCAAGGACTCAAACATGTCAAATGCAGTTTCTCTATTTGTGATCTTTTCATACTCAGTGTGAGATATTGCATTTAACAATATTGTTCTAGCCTTGTGGTGATTTCTAAATCCCTTCTTTTGGGCTTCTGTCATAGATTTTCTATCTACTTTCTTGCCATTCCCATCAGTGGGATGAACATATCCATCTATGACCAAATCCCATAAATCAGCATCATAACCAAGGAAAAAACTTTCAATCCTGTTTTTCCAATAATCAAATTTCTCCCCATCAAACATAGGGGGTTTATTGCTGATTCTGTCCCTTTCTTCATATTTGTTGTTAATGTTAGATATTGAAGTATCAGCCATAGTAACAACCAAATATATATCAAAGTTTTTCTCACTGGATCTTTTCTGTCACTGTGAAGTGGTAGCACACACACACAGAACCGGAGCTCTGATGCCAACTGAAGGTGAGAAAATACTTAGAAGGGGGGTTGAACAAGTATAAAGATAAAAACTTAGAAGTAAAAAACTCAAGTATTTTTATCCTGGTTCGTTGAACTCAACTACTCCAATCCACCCTTTCTATAGTGATTTGCCTTTCTCAAACAAGGACTTAATCCACTGTTTAATCAACTGATTACAATAGTAAGCACTAAGAACAACTGTTCAAAGTCTTCTCAAGAACTACTGATCCTAACTGGATCTTCTTAAGGTTTTCTTACAATCAAATGTAATAATAAATACAAGTGTTAAAATGCTTCTAATAAAGCTTTATCACAACTGTGATTTTTCACTTAAGATTAACAACAAAGAAATAATTCTAGACAGAATATATGAGTTGTATGAGAGCTTTGATAATGAATTCTTTTCCAGTGTTTTCGTCAACTAAAGAAGATGAGTGGAGACTTGCTTTTATAGGCACAGTGATCCAAGAGTATTTCACGTTGAGAAGTGTGTACCAAAAGGTCTGAGCCTTTTTGTCTTCACATCAAGTGACCTTTCCTAGAAGAAGAAAGCACAGAGAAATCCTTTTTGTCTGTGTTCTTGTGTCTAGCATAAATAAGGAAAGAGTCATTTGGATATTCCAACAGACATAATCTTTGAATTCTTCTTCAACAGTTTTCAGCAAGAATCATCAGAGTCTAATTTGATCAGAGCCTTCTGACGTTGATCAGAGTTTTGCTGAATCAGAGTCTTTGCAGCAAGTGTGCTTTTAGCGTGTATAAGTTCATAGCAGAGTTTTGTGTCAGATCCTTAGTACTGGCAGTGTTAGTACTATCAGAGTCTTCTGAAGTAACTATGCTTGAAAACTCTTCATACATAATTCTTCATTGGTTCAGATGCTTCTGACTTGCTTCAGATTCTTCTAGAGCTTCTGCTTCAGATCCTTCTAGAGCTTCTGCTTCAGATCCTTCTGGAGGCAACACTCAGAATCTTCTGATGGCAGCGTTCAGAATCTTCTAAGGAATGCTTCTGATGCTTCAGAGCCTTGCATATTTCTTATGTTCAGATCTGATTTGCTTCTGGAGTGATATTTACTTTAATATCTGTAGTAAACATTCTTAAGCAAATTTTAGAGTATATAATTCTTAATTACAAAATTTCATAATAGTTATCATCAAAACATATAGATATTATTAAGAATTAATCTGTGTTCTAACAATATGTGTGTATGTGTGCACACACACATACACACACACACACACACATACACACACACACACACACACACACACACACACACACACACACACACACACACACACACATCTTCTTTATGTTCGAGGTTTATAGTATTTTTGACAACACATCTTCTTTGCGTTCAAGTTTTTTTTACTTTGCATATGTTTAAACTTCAACCTATTATTCACATTGTAATAATGTGAGAATTATTGGGGAAATACCATTTATTAATTTTATAGTGTAATGTTTATATCGTAAAGGATTACACGAAATATTAAGAATCAAATAAAGAAATGACTTAAATGTAGTCTCACTTCAAGCTCAATAGATATTCCTGTCCTTGAAAAGCATGTGAGTGAGGACAAAATATGCTGAAAAGACCTATGTTGGCTTATAGGGTCAATCAGTAATCTTGAAAATAGTCTAGGGCGTTACAAATAGTATTAGAGCAGACCTTTCCAAGTACGATGTGGTTACATGTAACACCCAAAGGCGAGAAAGTGATTGTCGGTGCATGAGGCATACTAATGAGACACTTCTAGCAACTTATAGGGAAAACTCGAATTCACATCGGAATAAGAGGGATTTTGATGCTGCGCAGGTATGAGACTACATGGTTAATGGAAGTCTTATAATGATTAATTGATACTACTTATACCAATAAGATATATCTTCTTTTCGGTAGCCTGTTACATAAGAACTTCATAGTTAAACGTGCTTAACTTGAAACAATTTGGGGATGAGTGATCTTCTGAGAATTTTCTCGAATAGCGTGTGAGTGAGTACAAAGCATGCTTAAAAGAATCGTGTTAGTTTATGGGATCAGTCGGTTATCCTGAAAACAGCCTGGGGCGTTACACTCGAAGCAGACTCCTCCTAAAGAATTTTATGATGCAAGGCCTTATATACACCTGACGCCATTGCAACGGTTCTCACCCTCGTATTTGGAAAGCCATTTCCCTCTTTAATACAGGTGTTATAATCTTAAACACTTCTCTAATCACTGCCTCTCGCCAGATCCTGACCTCTTAACTTATTGATTATGAAACCTTTTAGGTACTACCAATGTTTCAACTATTTGAACTGCAGCTCTAAGTCCAAACATAGAAATAACCTCTGCCTCCGTTGTAATTGCAATTGTTAGGACACAATGTCTCAAAACCGCAATTCTAGGCTACATTCCGGATTAAAGGCACACACAAATTTATAACAAACATCTATAACTAAGTGTAGCAAAAAAACACATCTTCTTAATGAGATACTTTTTCTTATAAAAGAAAACCAATAGAAGGTTCTGTCAAGGATCACTACGCAACTATAAATAATACTTACTAGATCTAATTGATATAAGGGAGGTCTTCAAAGGTTTTGCCTTTCCAACCTTGGACTTGCAAAACCAACAATATTTATACGACTTCCAAAATGAGCCCAATGGGCAAACAAATATTAAGGCACATAACCCAACTTTCAGATGAGATCATACTGATACCAAAGTTAGGTGGTTGATAAAATCACAATTATTTTTTAACAGCGATTCTTACATAAATGATATAGGGGGAGCATCGAAATTGTTACATTCTTACGATATATATATATATATATATATATATATATATATATATATATATATATATATATATATATATGTATATATATATATATATATATATAAACTCCTTTGAGTAGATTAGTCAAACATTGAGGACAACCTTCATTTCGTTGACCCGTAACTATATATATATATAAACTCCTTTGAGTAGATTAGTCAAACATTGAGGACAACCTTCATTTCGTTGACCCGTAACTATATATATATATATATATATATATATATATATATATATATATATATATATATATATATATATATATATATATATATATATATATATATATATATATATATATATATATATATATATATATATATATATATATATATATATATATATCATTTATTATTATTTTAAAATAAATAAAACACATTTCTTTAAGAAATATATAAAAATAAGACATATAGATATGTTATTTTTTTTTTTACAAATATTAGCATGTAGAATAATATCTTAACATTATTAAATTATACAAATGATTATATTTTAATAAGTATACAATTTTAAATCTTATTTTGGCTCTCAAAATGGTAAACAATATAAATTTCAAAATTCAAAATTCCAAATCTCATATTCCAGCGCTTCATCTAAATAAAAAACACTCAAACTAATCCAACCGTTGAAACCCAAACAAAATCCCCAAACGTTTCTCTCTCTCTCTCTCTCTCTATAAAACCGAATCATTTTCCTCAGTCTCTCTCTATTCTTCCCAGCCTAGAAACCCTTTCTCCCCATTTTCGTTTCTAGGTCATTTCTTTTCTCAAATCTTCAACATGCGTCAAATCCTCCACATCCAGGGTGGTCAATGCGGCAACCAAATCGGTGCTAAATTCTGGGAAGTCGTTTGCGCCGAACACGGCATCGATCCAACCGGACGCTACACCGGCGACTCAGATCTTCAACTAGAGAGGATCGATGTTTACTACAACGAAGCAAGTGGTGGCCGCTTCGTTCCCAGAGCGGTTCTCATGGATCTTGAACCGGGTACCATGGACAGTATCCGGTCTGGACCCTACGGTCAGATCTTTAGACCGGATAACTTTGTGTTTGGTCAGAGTGGTGCTGGGAATAACTGGGCGAAAGGTCACTATACTGAAGGCGCTGAACTCATTGATTCTGTTCTTGATGTTGTTCGCAAGGAAGCTGAGAACTGTGATTGCTTGCAGGGTATGTTTTTTTTTCCAACTTGTTCTGATATTTAGGGTTTCGTTGATTTGTTTGATTTAGTGTTTTGTTGAACTCACTTTGTTGTTTCAGAAGAAATGAAGTTGTAGTTGAAGTGTTGATGCGTTCTTGTAGGGTGTTTTGACTGACTGCGAAATTAGATCTATGTTTCTCTTTTTGAAGTTATGCGGCTGATTTCGAGTTTGCGTATTTGTATATGTATAGTTGGAATCTTTCATGTGTTGATGATGCAATTTGGATATTTGATTTGTTTACTAACTTTGTTGGAGTTTAGGTTTTAAGGGTTTTGAATCTTGTGTTTTCAAGGTTTACTGTTTTAGTTTCAAGTTTTTCACGCTGCAATTTGGATATTTCATGTGTTGAAGTTTTTGAATTTATGTTTTTAGGGTTTGATTGTTGTGTTTGTTAGGGTTTACTGATTTAGTTTTTGTGGCTGATTATGAAATGGGTGCGGTGTGTTTTTCCTGTGTGCAGGTTTTCAAGTGTGCCATTCACTTGGTGGAGGAACTGGATCTGGAATGGGAACTCTTCTCATTTCAAAGATTAGGGAGGAATACCCTGACAGGATGATGCTCACTTTCTCTGTTTTTCCTTCTCCTAAGGTCTCTGATACTGTGGTGGAACCCTACAATGCTACTCTATCTGTTCACCAGCTTGTTGAAAACGCAGATGAGGTCATGGTTCTTGACAATGAAGCCTTGTATGACATTTGCTTCCGTATTCTGAAGCTCAGTAACCCAAGCTGTAAGCTAGTTTGCTATTTCACACTCCTATGTTGACCCTTTTCTTATGCTATGTTGACCATTTTCTTATGCTAGTCATTTCATGTGTTTTTATTTTTGGAGTGTGTTTGATTTGATTTTCTGTGATGATGCAGTTGGTGATCTGAATCATTTGATATCAGCAACTATGTCTGGTGTCACATGTTGTTTGAGGTTCCCTGGTCAGTTGAACTCTGATCTCAGGAAGCTTGCTGTGAATCTCATTCCATTCCCTCGTCTTCACTTTTTCATGGTGGGGTTTGCACCTCTGACCTCCCGTGGCTCCCAGCAGTACAGGACTCTCAGTGTCCCTGAGCTCACTCAACAAATGTGGGATGCCAAGAACATGATGTGTGCTGCTGATCCTAGGCATGGACGTTACCTCACTGCATCTGCTATGTTTAGAGGCAAGATGAGCACTAAGGAGGTTGATGAACAAATGATGAATGTTCAGAACAAGAACTCATCATACTTTGTGGAATGGATTCCCAACAATGTCAAATCCACTGTCTGTGACATTCCCCCAACTGGTTTGAAGATGGCTTCAACATTTATTGGAAACTCGACCTCAATTCAAGAAATGTTCCGCAGGGTGAGTGAACAGTTTACTGCTATGTTCAGGAGAAAGGCTTTCTTGCATTGGTACACAGGTGAAGGAATGGATGAGATGGAATTCACTGAGGCTGAGAGCAACATGAATGATTTGGTTGCAGAGTATCAACAGTACCAAGACGCCACCGCAGATGACGATGAGTATGAAGAGGAGGAAGTAGAAGGGGAGGATTATGATCAACATGACATCTGATTTTGAATGAAAGTTTGAATATTATAATCTGCTGCAACTTCATGTTGCTTTTTCAAACTAAGACTAGTTTCCTTATATTTCAATTACTGTGGCTGTAAAATTGGTTTTGGTTTATTTGCTTTTGTGTGACCAATTGGTAGTTGAGAAAGACAGCTTAAACATTCAAGTATCACTTCTGTTAGAATTAAACATCAATATTTGATTCAAAATGATTTCCATCATTGAATTCTATAAAATTTGCATGCTTTATTGATTTTTCACATACTTGTTTTACCTATCACATTGTTTTTGAAATCTTTCTTTCGTCAATTGTCTTTTACTTTAATATCTTGTTTTCTAACTTGAGTGTGTAGTTTTCATTAGCACTGTGTCCTAGTTGTTTGCAATTGTTGTGCCCTCATTGTTTGAATTGTTTGAAAATGAGTTTTTTGCAATTGTTGTGTGCTTATATTGAGACACTTTTAGGTTCTCTTGGAGATATTTAATTTACTAATATTAATATTTTTGGTTTTAGTTAAGTTGAGACAGAGGAAATATACATAAAATTAATATTCCGACATAATTGAGGAAGAATCCACATAAAGAATATTTAGTATAAGCAAAAGAAGATAACCGTCAACAACAATCATTCAAAAGACAATAAATCCTTCAAACCAAAATTAAGGACTGAATCAACACCTCCAACACATAGAACTATGAAAAAGATAAAATTAAAAGAAGAATTAAAATTTATCAGAAACAGATCCTCCCAAAGAACAAGGAAGAAACACTCCATCAGAACAAGGTAAAAAACACTCAACTACTTATATGTGAATAATGTTTTCTAGCCAACTAGGAAAGGAGTAAAAGTAGTTCAAAAACTTCCGAAGATACTATTTTTAGGTAATGCTCATGTCCTCTAAATATTTCACAGGAACATGTGTATCTGAGAAAAACATATTATTTTGCGACTTTTAAATAGATCAAATCAACGGATGGCAAATCATGAAAAAACCATCTCTAATCATAAACAATCTAACTAAACAAAAAAACACCTAAAAAATAACATAATATTCCCAAGAAGGACAAAGGACTACCATAACCACCCTAAAAATCCTATACCATAACACAAAAAGGACAAAGGACTACCATAACCACCCTAAAAATCCTATACCATAACACAAAAATTGACTCACAAGTGACAAACAAATGAGAAGCCGATTCTACTGTAGACCCGCAAAAGCAGGAAGATGTCCCAGTTGAATCCAAAAGGACTTTATACTTAAACATAGAGGTGTTTGCGGTGCAGTTTGGGCGGTTTTGACGCTAAAAATCATTCAAACTGCAAGAGAAAAAATGTGTGGTTCGATTTGGTTCGACTAACTTTTAGAAATAAAACCTAACTAGATCAAAACCTAACTGATTCAGTTTTTTACAAGATTTTTATTGGGATATTCATACACATGTAGAGAACAACGTAACTATGTGATTGTCTTTCATACATTATCAAATAATAACAAAACTCATCATATTTGGACAACAATTTCCCATTCAATATACATAAATCACATTAAACAATAGTGAAATAAAAAACATAAAATATAAGTATAAAATAATATAAAAAAACATTATAATAAAATAGAAACAACAGAGGAGATGCGAGATTTGAGAAGATAAAAAAGAAGGAATGCGACATTAAACAATAGTGAAATAAAAAACATAAAATATAAGTATAAAACAATATAAAAAACATTATAATAAAATAGAAACAACAGAGGAGATGCGAGATTTGAGAAGATAAAAAAGAAGGAATGGAAGATATGCGATAATAGAGAAGAAAGATGCGATAAAAACGTAATTGGAGAAAAAAAAATAACATAAAAATGAAGAGATGAAAAAGAAAGAACATAAGATAAGAGAGATTAAAGTATAAGAGGAGAGATCTACATGACAAAAAAAAAGAGATGAAGCCGCGTTAAACCCTAATCGTGAGTAAGAGTAAATCATTCATAATCGTAAGATTAAGACATAATAGGTTTTGGTTTTGAGTTAGAGGCGAGATAAGCAAAATTTGAGTTGTAACATAATGCGATTTGATTTGCTTTGATTTGATTTATAAAATGCAAAACGTAAACAAAACCGAACCACACAATTATGTTAAAAAATAGGCCAAACACATCTGAATCGAATGCATTTTTTTTGTGGTTTCGATTTGATTTGGTTTGGCTTGCGCCTTTATATTGGGCCGGTTTGGTTTTGAACACCCTTACTTAAACATATACTATCTTGAAGGAAATTTATAAAGAAGAAGTCGCCAAAAGAAGACACCACCACCTTAAATGAAGTCCAACTAATCCAAATACAAGGCTGAACTTGATCCACTATATTCAAAGGAAGAAAAAAATATGAACTTAATATTAAGGAGAGAACTATAAATCGAAGCAACTGAGTAAATCTCAGTTTCCCCCGCCCTCACCACCAACCATCAGTATCTTATAAAGAGTAACTCCTCACAGGATTTAAAAAAAATTATCCACCAACTCTTCCTTGCAAATAAAAGATGATCTCTTCCATTAAGATTTCCACTTAATCAACCATCTTCACGCTCAACCACCTCACTTACCATTCTACCCTGATTGCAATCAATAAAATATAGAACGTGATAACTAAGTAAAATGACCTGACCCAACTTTCCTCCGGTCCTTCCACAAACCAATTTTTTTTTAATCTACTTTAGATAAAAAAAAATCTCTTTCCATTAAGACAAGGTAAACAAAAATATTTTTTCATATGAAACATTTAAAAAATATTGTTAAAAATGTTTATCAAAATAACTTTTTACATTCAATACATTTTTACATATATACTATTAAATGTGACAATAGTTTTTTTTTCATTGTCAAAAGAATTGTGGAAAATGAATTTGAAAAAAAACAACCTCAAGCACTTGCAAGCCCTTTAGCAAGAGATGACATGACATGATGGAGGCGTCATACCAATTTATTTAACATGTTATTTTTAATGCAACATGTGTGATTTTGAAGTCATCACTAATTGTTAGCCGGTCCCGTCTAATTCAATTAAAACGAGACGTATACGGGACGAGATAGGTTGGTCCATCGAGCTTAAATATTTAAAATTGTTTTTTTTTCCACTTTTTTATTTATAAGTTATAATATATTTTATTTTTTAATATTTAATTCATTCCGATAGAAATTAAAAAGTATTTAAATTAATTACTTTGCTATTAACTTTTTTTTTCTTCCATTCTTATATAATAAATTATAGGGGATTGTTCGTTTTGCAATTAAATAACACATTATAAATTGACACGTGTATTTAAAAAGATTTTATATTGTATCAAATTAAATATAACTCAATAATGATTAGGGGGCAAAACGGACCGTGACCTGCCGTGCCGGTCCGCGCACCCGCTAAAAAATGACGGGTTGGGTTGTGATTTTGGGCTCGCCACCCACCAAAGCCTGATTCGCTAAAGGCCGTCATCCATTCCGGCAAAACCCGTCACCCGCGAAAGTCCGTCGCACTTATTCGTTCAACTTGTTCCACCTTAAACCCGTTCTTTTTTAGTTAATTTTAGTAATTCCAATTCTTGATGGTTTTATTTTATCCATTTATTTGAGAATATATGCAATATTTTTTAAAATAAAATTTGTTTAAAAGATGATTTATAAAATTTGTTCTAAAATATAAGAGAAAAATCTAATTGAAATGTACTATCCGTCTATTAAAAATATGAAAAAAATAAATAAATAAGAAAAGAGGCGGACAAGCCCGCCGCTCGCTAACCCGCCACCTTGACGGGGCGAGCTAGATTTTTATGCCCATTTTCATTTGACAGACTTGTTCGCCCCACCTTTTATTTGGCGAGCTTAATGCGGGGCGGACGACCCGTTTTGCCATCCAAATAATGATGCACACCACTACTTTCCATTTCACGAGTCAATATTAAGAAAGTATCAATTTTATTTTAATTAACAATTGCCTTTAATTGAAAGACGAATTCTTTATTTTCAAGTTTGAATTTTTTTTTTAATTTCAAACTTACATATGTATTTAAATATATTTTATATCATATTAAATAAATTTATCTGTGGGTCAATACAAATATCTTGCTAGTTTTTTAAATAACAACTTGGCAAGCTAATTAAAGATAAATTAAGACGGCTAAATTTTCAACTCAATATAGGTTAATGCCTGAACAAACCGACTTGACTCATTTTATCATCCCTAGCCTCCTGTGACTGTGAGTGTCTATTTTGATGGAGGTTATAAGAGGACATGTCAGATGTGAATTTATATATATATATATATATATATATATATATATATATATATATATATATATATATATATATATATATATATATATATATATATATATATATATATATATATATATATATATATATATATATATATATATATATATATATATATATATATATATATATATATATATAATATATATATATATATATATATATATATATATATATATATATATATATATATATGATCTTACTGGATCAGAAAGGAATCAGCGGCCAATGACACGTCATGAACTCTTTAATTTGCCGGTGGTGGAGAAGAGGAAGGGGTGTATCTGCAAGGTACTCCAATGGTAAAGTGAGAAACGAAGTAAGAGAAAGACAAGTACAAAAAGCTAGAATGTGAATAGAATACCCGACCCACTAGTGAAATAAGGTATTTATAATGTGTCTCCAGTGCGGGGGGCAACAATTACTTTGCATTGAGTTGGATCGCTAGGGCCAACACGAATAACTAGCAGGACTTACATGGCGTAGGGAAGACCAACACACAATCTTCGCCCTAGTTCAACTTTCTCGTGATCTTCTAAAGGTGAGTAGTTGTCTGATGGCGTGTCCCCGTGTAGGGGGTACGTGGAGTCCGTGGAGGAGACGCGTGAACGCTCCTTGTGTGATGTGATAAGCTATGCCCTTATTAGACCCTCTCCGACGAAGAAATGAGTTGGACCGTGTTCGAGAGTGAGTCAACGTCTGACCAGTCCAAAACTATATATATATATATATATATATATATATATATATATATATATATATATATATATATATATATATATATATATATATATATATATATATATATATATATATATATATATATATATATATATATATATATATAAAGTTCTTATATGATCCTTCACAATATCCATTTAATAAGTTTAAAATCTCTAATATATCAAAATATGTAGATTTAGTCCTGCAATCTCATTAAACTAGTATTTTTTATTCATAGAGTCACTACACTATTGATTGATTTTGGAATCCACCCTAACATGTGTGAAGGGAAAAGAAAAACTATTTATAAATTATAACGATCTAAACCAGAATAAAATAGAAAAAAAAGGGGCAACAACTTAAAGTTTAGGGATAAATAAATGGAAGTCTTCGCAAGACATTTCCTTTTCAAAGAATCCTGTTATGGCCATTTGCTCTTAAATGCAAAACGATGTACATTTTGCATCTAATCCAATAATATGAAAAAAAATTTAGAAGGTGGACCATACGAATGAGGAATCTTTTAAAAACACAGTTTTAACAATAAAGACAATTAATAAATAAATAAAATCACATGACTCCCATGTTACTACTCAAATATTTTAACAAATATTAATAACTATCATTAAAAGATTATCAGTAATTCGGATAAAATATGTTTTTATTGAAATTTATAAAAAGATATCGAAATGTTTTAAAATTTGTGGTAAAAGAAAAATTTTCGGAAAATTTTTGAATAAAAATGCTGAAATTGTTGAATTTTTTTACACTATAGGAAAATTTCAAAATTTCAAATAAATTATTACATTTTTTAAAATTTCTGATAAATTACAGCAATTTAAAAAAAATCCGATAATAAAT
Source organism: Lathyrus sativus (assembly GCA_963859935.3). NCBI lineage: Eukaryota > Viridiplantae > Streptophyta > Magnoliopsida > Fabales > Fabaceae > Lathyrus > Lathyrus sativus. The sequence goes on along the minus strand of CAWUDS030004577.1, from coordinate 58,448 downwards.
TTGTATCGACAATTTAATAATAACCTATCGAAATCTGTTACTAAAAATTTTGAGTTAAGTATCGAAAATTTCATTCGTGTTTTTAACTCAAATTTATCTATAAATATTTTGAAAATTATAAAAATGGATAATAGTGTCAAATTTAATTGGAGAATGACAAGTTAAATTAAATACTCGTCTTATTGTATCAAATAAGTTAAATTTTTATAATAGTGATCATAGGATAAAACTATTGTAACTAATAGATTTAAGTCTCATATTAATGATATCATCAAACCTTATCCAAATTCTTTTATTTCTGATAGGCTCATCACCGATAACATTAAATTGACGTATGAAATATTTCACACTATTAAAATAATATAAATAAAATTAAAGTTATTTGGTATTATGTTGGATATAGCTAAAGTGTATGACATAATTTAGTGAATATTTTAAGAAAAATTTATATGGATTTTCCTAACCTTCTCATTAATACCACTATGGTTTCTATTAATTTTGCTTCTTTTTCTGTTTTTGTAAATGTTAAAATCCTTCCAACCACTTCAATTCCTAGACCTGGTACTAGGAAATAGAATGATTCACCCATTAATTGTTTATTTTATGCATTTGTTAAGAGTATTATATAGACAATATATGACACGAATATGTATTTATAAATAGAGGTAATTTTCACTCTACAAATCGATTTTATAGGATTGAGTTAGACCTAACCACATTTCTTAACATGATATCATAATCTCGTTTAAGATTTGGTGGGTCACCTTTTATGATTTCCGCTATCGAACCATTCACTATTTATTTCCACGCTTCAGTTGTCCAGTCACCTTCTATGATTTCCGCTATCGGACCACCCACCATTTATTTACACGTTTCAGTTGTCTAGTCCTGAACGTGAGGTGTATTAAGAGTCCCATCTTTTATGGTTCCGCTATCGGGCCACTACCATTTATTTCCACGTTTCAGTTGTCCAGTCCTGAATGTGAAGGAGTGTGTTTAGAGTTCTATATCACACAATATATGACATGAACATGTGTTTATAAATAAGGGCAATCCTCACTCTACGAACGAAGATGAATCACAGTATACTTAATATCTACTTGGAGACTTAGGAACAACTTATAAAACATAACAAATCAGAAATCACCTTTATGGGAAAGGGATGCATTGTCCAGATATTTGAAAGCTGTATCTATACGACCCAAGTCTAGTTCAACTCTAATTTGACCATTAGTTTCTCTTATTGGATTAAGGTAAGTTTAAAAGATTGGTTATGGAATGTTCTCGAGATGGATTTAGAGGTTGTTTTCAACAATATTGTGACTATTAATGATAGTATTTGGTGGGTTAGGAACAATATGGTTTATAAGGATACATTTAAATCAATTTAAAAAATTATTAGTGATTTTGATTTGTTAAGTGTACCAAACCGTTGACAGAATGTTGTGGTGAGAATCATTAAGTATCAAATATAAGGACTAAATTTAATATTGAATTTAAGTTATATAAAAGTGTTTTTGGGTATGAGAAATATAATGATAAAAACCAAAATTTGTAAAATATTGATTAAAAGACGTTAAGAATGAGACTGACTTGAGTTTACTCTTCCACTCCTTGTTTTATCTTGGTAATTAAAGTTATTATATTCTATATGATTATCCATTTTTAAGATTGTTTAATACTAATATTTAATCATAATATCATATTAATAAGTCCTTAACTACTTTAACAAATTCCATAATCTCTTTGGCAAATTTTAAATTAAAGTTAAATTATTAGAGTTAACATGAGTATTTGGGTTTCAAGGATCCACCCTATGTCTAGCTAGTGTAGAATAGAATACCTAATTCAAAGAGTTTTCTAATTCTTCTCTCGTTTAAAAAAGAAAATCAGAAATTATTTTTCTAATGATTGATTAATAAAAATCAATACACACAAATATTATATAATGGGTGAAGATCAACTTATTTTAAAAGTAAGTTTTTTTTTTTTTTTAACTTACTCTAAATCATAACTTTTAAATTGAATATAATTTAATGGTTAATTAAGTAAAAAGTTAATCTAACCATTAGATTAGATTCAATTCAAAAACTATAATTTAGAATAAGTTAAAAAACCTTATTCTTAGAGTAAGTTGATTCCCACTCTTACATAAATAACATAATAAATCAAAAGAGCAATTGCATCAAAGAGTATAAGATTATTCTCAAATCCAGTTACTCATCTCTCACGAAAAAGATTTTAGTTACTCATAATTCAATTGACTTAACTAAAACAGTTTAAGAAACAATACATGAATTATAAAATGTTAATTGAGCTTTAATGGTGAAAAAACTTTGACTCATATTCTGAAGAACTATGCAAATGCCTCTATTGAATACAATTTTTAGAACCCTTAACATTTTTTATAAGTTTAACTTTTATAAATATAGTTTGTGCTCGTGCAGTCATGCTATGATTTGGTAAAATCTTTCCATAATCCTTCATTAATCCGATGTATTATGGTCTGAGTAAAAAACAAATCATGCAACAATTTGCAAAACACTTTTTGCAAGGGATTTCTCCCATATTTTCAAGCCTTTGTATGTTATTCTTGCTATTTTTCTCGCCAATGTTACTTCTTGAATGTCTGGTGGTCTCTATAAAGTGAACATGAAATAACCTATGTTAGTCTAATAGTCTGGAATCCTTAAATAGGTCGGACCCATCAGTTATATGCTAGTTAAGCCCGTCATTTTGCAGGCTAAATCAATGTTTTTGACAGATTTTTTGGACGCAAACCTAAATGGGACAAACATGAATTTTGCCCTTTTATCCTTTGTGGATGGCAGGAACCACAAAATTTGTCCCGCCTGCCCCGTTTTTAGAGGCCGAACCAAAGTTTTAGGCCCCTTTTACTTTGTTTTCCCCACACCTCTTTGTTTTTTGGCAAACTATTGCAGGGCACAACTAGATGGATTAGGCATGCTTATTTTTTTATTCCAAGTTTTAATGATGAAAAAAAAGTAGGGTTGAAATTTTTCACATCTTTAAGATGCCTTTCAATAGTAGTGTTCTCAGTCCCTCTTCTATTACTTTTTGTAAATTTTATTGTTAGAATAAAAATTTGAAGGATTTTTTTAAAAAGGATGGAAGTTTATGAAGTATTTGTTATCCAAGTTACTTCAAATACAATAGGAGATGGTTTGATTGTGATGTAAGAACATTTTTAAAATTAAATATATTAAAACAATTTTTAGGTTTATTTTAAGAAAGGAGTAAAAAAAGAGAGATAAAGTAGAAAAATAACGAAAAACTAAAGTAAAAAAATAATTATACTGGTTAGAAGAAGAAATAAAGAACACACCATAATTATACTAGTTTGACCCAAAACTACGAGGTTTAGTTTAGTTCCCAAGGATATTTCCCTAAGACATTCACTACCACATAGCTTTTAGCATATGCCTGTCGCAACTGCAAAAAATAACCAGTGAAAAATAGAAAAGTCACCACCGAATATTATTTATCCCAACAGGGGGAAAGGAAATGATCGAAGAAAAACTCAAATAGGGGGAAAACTTAGTCTCACAACCAAATCCTAGGTTCGGAAGTCGATTACGCGAGATGAAGGTATCAGCATCCCCTCGCGTCTGTTGTACTCAACGGGATCCACGCTTATTATTCTAATCAACTATATGTTTATCTAAAGCCTACTGCTAAATGAAAATGAGAACGAAAAGGGAAAAACAAAAGGAGACTCGATATGACTTCTCCGTCCTAGGCCTACGTATTCCCTCATGCAATGGGAAAGTCAGAGTCAATGTAGTTCTAAGGACTACAGGTGTTGGGGGAAAGGTTGCTCTTCAAGACTTCACCGTCTTGTGCCCACGTATCCTCATTCGGACGAGAATGAGGAATTCAGAGCGATCGTAGTTTGAAGTACGACTCGATAGGTATTTTTTATGAGCGACATTAAGTTCACATTCCAACAGTTAACGTCAATGCATGTTTGCGGTAGAACAGAAAAATAACGTACTCTTTCTGAAAATGATTTGACAAACAATCCCAAAGGATAAAAAATTGAATTGGTTTGAGATTCATATTGCACTAAAGTCTATGATATAGGAGCGAATGCGATGCATGATCGCCCCCAGATGAGACGTACGCTAAACACTCTAGATGACATAAGGAGATACTCCTCACTCATCATTTTCCATATACTTAGGGATCGTGGCATACAATATTAATCGCATTTATTAAGTGTTTTGATGTTATTTTGAGAAAGAGGAGAGAAAGACACACAAAAGGTCTAAGAGAAAACTCGGTCCTAACGTTGTCATGCAAAATGACCCTAAGGTCGGGATACAGGAGGAAACTCTATCCTAATGTTAGCATGCAAAAATGAATCTAAGATTGAGGTTAGAAAGGGACTAACTTAATGTTATCATGCATGGATCAACTCCTAATGTTTATCCTACTCCAAGCTTAATCGAAAATTAAGTTGGACTAGGAGGCCTTAAGAGAACATGCAAAAACAAACCAAAACAAGGAAAATGAACCAAAAACAACAGCAATAACAACACTTCAGCTTCAGAACAATAGTAAAAACTAAGAAAATAAGCAAAACAACATTTAACAGCTCATATTTTCAGCACATAACAGGTCTAAAATGCAACATGCTGAATAGACGCAATTAACAACATGCCAAAATCAGGACAATAGTTGTAAAAGCTCAGGCAAGATGTATGCATCAACACTTGAACAAATGCATATGACATGGTGATGATAAAATATGAACATGTATTAACATTTAAGCACAAAAAAGTTCAACAAGATTGCGCAACTAAACATTCATCAAGAACATCATACATATTTAACATTAGTTAATCATTTCGAACAATCATGTGTTTGCAGAATCAAAAACAAACATAAGCATACAACACAAATCCAACAAGATAAACATCAAGAACCAACAATCACTATTTTACAAACGATTTTGCAACATGATCATCACATCAAGAATGCAACACAAAAATCGTAGATATTCATCATTGAAAAACACAAGTCGCATGTCGAAGAATCACAAGCATGCTATCAAGTATGGTGAAATAGCTCAAGAACAGTCCACAAATATGCATCATATTAATCTATGAGGTTTAAGGATGGAAAGGAACCCAAACAAGCTTGGAAAAGCAAGAAAAATACATTCTGCAACAGTGTTAATAGGTTAGCCTCCTGGTGTTAACCGATTAACACTGTGAAAAGTAGCAGAAAACACGCAACAAAGCAGTGTTAATCGATTAACCCCCTGATGCTAAGCAATTAACACTGTAACAGAAGCATAAAATCAGTAATTAAAAGCACTTTTCAGTAGTTAATCAATTATCCATTCATACACATGCTTAAGCAATCAACTGTGCCCTAAAATTAATACCAAATCATAACAATCAAACATCAGTTGAATCCAACAAACACCATAATCAATAATCAAAACAATCAATGGACCAATTATCACCAAGAATCAATAAATATACATTATGAAATGCAAGATTAAGCAAAATCCAAGATAGATCTAGAAATTACCAACCTACAAAGCTGAGAATTGATTTGGTGAGTGTTGTTAGGCTAAAATTGATGAATCCAAGCACAAAAACTAGAGATCTATGAAACTTTAGCAAGAAAACTTGAAGATCCAAACAATAATTCACAAATAAGCAAAAACTCTTCAAGAAGTGATTCCAAAAACTTGATCAAGATCCAAATGAGTTAAAAATTCAGAATTGAACCAAGTATGATGATGCAATGAAGGTTTAGCTCAAGAATTCACAAATTGCAATGTATAATTTGTGAAGCTTTTGGTTATGGAGCTTTTGTGAGGGTTTTGAAATGAGAGAAAAGTTGAGAGAATTAGAATGAGATGTGTAGAAAAATCAGAAAATGAGTGAATCATTGAGAGGTTTGGAAAAAATTGATTTAAGTATGACTTAGGTTTGGAATTAAATATGGTTTCAGGTGTAGGTCAGCATTACAAATAGAAATTAGGAGCGGAATTGTTTGAATTTCGGAGGGAAGTGAAATTAATTTTGAATGATGAATGAAATATTGAACCACTTCTAGATCCTTCTACTGGTGTGAAACTGAAATTAAGTGATTGGAATGAGGTATCATATGCTATAGCGCTGGACATGAAGCATATGGGCAAAATTTATCACTGATTAACCGATTAACCATACTTGCGTAGCTGACCGGTAAAATAACAAGTGTACTATTTTGCCAATTGAGTAATAACGGAAAATTTCTCGAATGTCGATCTCAAGGACTGCTTGACTATATATAATTCTCGTTTTATGTTAGTTAAAGAAAAGCCTTGGGATTTTAAAGGTTTTAATTTGTAAAAATAAAAGATAAAGGGAAAAAAGAGAAAAATAAAGGTTTTGAACAGAAGGAGAAGCAATGCTAGGGTAGGGTGTATGAACTTCCTTGTAACAACACTAATCCTAATTATAAAAATCACTGCTCAATTTAATCATTACCGATTTTAAAGATTAGTTGACTCTAATTCCTTAGCGGTATAGGAACAATATCAAGCAAGTTGTTTGATCTAAAACATTACGGTTACTATAGGGTATCCCCATTCCTAGGCAATATCTACTATAGTATTATCGTATAAAAGCGTTAACAATCGTTTTTCCAAACCTAAAATTAACTGTAAATCGAATCTTATTTGTCAGATAAGAAAAGCTTTAAGAACATTATACGATAACCATGATTATGAGAAAGTAGTGAAATTACTAATTCAAAGGAAATAAGGTCATTATAGAGTCAATTCAGGGACACTCCCCTAGCATTGGAGAATTTAGCTATTCATACACTTAAAATAAATACAAAATAAAAGATAAACATTACAAGATAATTAGATTTCCTCGATCTTCAATTGCTTCCGCACATGAAAACCTTCATTTCTCCAATCCTCTTGATATCTCTAATTCTGATCGTGTAATCCTCTCTTCTCTAAAGTCCTTTTTTTCCTTCTCAAAACATGTCTTAAATAGTCTCAGTCCAACCCAGTAGTATGAAAATATCTAAAATACACTCATGGGTCACAAATGCCCAAAATCCAAGAAAATTACAAGATGAAGCGTTTCAGCCAACACATGTCGTGTCAGCTGACACGGGCGGCCGTGTTGGCTCCCTGTTACGCTGCACGACAACTTTCCCTATTCTAGGTTTGCTGACACGGGGGGCCGTGTCAGCTCCCTAGTTTCCATAAGTTTTCCCTTTTCTGAGCCCTTCCTGACACGGGCCGTGTCAAGTGACACGGGTGGCCATATCAGGCTACTGGTCCACTTCAAAACTCTTCCGAATTGTTGTTGTTTTTCCCGTTTTTTGCTCTGTTTCTCCTTGATTGCTTACTTGAACCTAGAAACAATGGAAATACCAAATTGACACGTAAAATATAATAAAAACGAATAAAATGCGGCTAAACAACAGAAATGATCAACTAAAACTAATGGTAAAACAACGTATAAAAACCAATGATCAATAGCAAATGGTTAATCAGTTAACACCTTCATAATTTGAATAGATTTATTTGTTTAATTCATATGGTGAAATGATTTGATTTATTTGCCTTGATGTTTTAGACAAAACAATAACATGCAAAAATAAATATATTTGTGATGTGCATGATTCGATTCACATGAATTATTTAGCATATAAAGCGTGTTTGGAGTCACCAAACAATTGGAAAAATTGAGTTATACAAATCGACTCACATTGCATTGTGGTTCTTCTCACATGAATCAATTAGTCTATAACTATGCGTTAAGTCACCAAGTTAGGCGAGAAATCAAGATTTTGTGAATAGATCTAGCAATTAGACACGATTTGATAACATTATATAGATTCACCTAAGACAAAATAATCATTTCACACTCTTAAGCAATTCGATTCATAAGGAATGAACTTGGTCACAAATGGTTGTATGCATGGTTTTTATTCCAAGGAGGTTCTTATGGATGATACCGTGAGAGACTCACTTACAAACTAAACAAAAACAACGACGAAAACAAAAATAAATGCTGAAACCAGGGGGCACCCTATAAGCAACCACAATAGTTTCAACATGATTATATTTATGTGAATCAATTCATCTAAAACCACGAGCAGGAGAGAAATCAAGATGTCGTGGATTAATCGACTAACTAGGCATTATTTGATCACATTATTAAGATTCACTCAATGCAAAGTGAATCAATTCACACTCTCAAGTGATTCGATTCACAAAGAATGGACTTGTTAAAAAATTATTTTATGCATGATTTTTTTCAAAGAAATGCTTATGATTGACAATATGAGGTACTCAATTACAAACTAAATAACAACAATGACAACACAAGAAAATAAACCCTGAAACTAGGGGGCACCCTAGGAGCAACCATGATATCTTCAATGTTCACTCTTCAATATGAACATCTCTAGAACTTTCTCCTTCCAGTTGCACCCTTTTTCCTACAATTATCAATCTTGTATGAGCACCACACACATTATTTCTACCATGAAATTGGAAACAATGATGAGGTTTTTGAGTTTGAATGCACAGGGTGTACAACATCATTTCTACTGCTAGTAGCGCTTCCCATCCTAATTTTATTATATGAGGTCACAAAAATGAAGAAGGACGAACATATATCTTCGTATAAAAATGTTAAAAAATGGCTTGATGAATGTTTAAATTAAAATTTTGGAATGACATGTCATGGAATTAGGGATTCGGCGAGTCCTGCATGTTGGGTCTGGCGTGACAAGGAAGACCGACCTTATGGCCCATGATCCATAAAAATGTGGGGGGTTTTTATTCCCACCCTTAGTGGTGAAGATTCATCCTTAGGAAACCTAAAAACTCCCATCAAAATTTTAGAAGTGCATTTCCGAATGCACCCCAAATACACCACAACATTTTGTATGTGAACCACACCGTAATTTTGTCAAAATTTAGTCCATAATTATACTTCTAGAATTGTTGTTCCTTTGATTGGCTGCTTTAGGTAAAAAAAAAACATGGGTAAAACAAGATGAATTTGTGAAGAGGAAACATGTGAGGCATGTGTGCAACATCTATCCTTAGTCTGGAAGATAAATTCAGTAAGTAAATCTGTGTGCATTTTTAATTGTTTCCAAGAAGATTTGTCAGTTATGTTTGTATCTTTTAACAAATTGTTTTTAAGGAAAATTGGCTTAATATATTGTCCAGTACCAAATCAAATTAAATGAATTCAAATCACTTGGTGTACATTAATTATGCATCAATATTAAGTATGCATCAAATCAAATCTGTTTTCTTTAACTCAATTTCCTGGACCCAGTAAATGGTTTGCTATATAAGAAGACTCATTCCAACAGAAAAGAACATCTAATGTGTTAGGACTTTGCTCTTTGTGTCTTTGCATTCTCATTGTTTATTGTTATTTTGTTTATAAAAATGATTAAAGGTGTCACATGCAACTATACATGTATGCTTTAATTGTAGCAAGTGATAATAGTAAGGATAATGTATCCATAGGGAGTGTAAGAGGTTTAAATTGAACTTTTGTAAGCATTATTGTTTGAAACCAACATGAGCAAGGTAACAAAATAGTATTTGAAAAACACAAGTTTAGATTGTCCACAACACATGGCTAAATGCAAATAAGTGAAGGTTTGATTAAATCAAGAGAGTGAATATTGAGCTATGATCCATTAATATACATAGTAGTCAAAAGGTGTATATGATGAGAAGTATTGTGCCTCAAAAGGTCAGAAAGTGATATTTATGTGTATCTCTACAACATCAAAACATGCATTATGATGGGCTAAAGACGTGTCTACTTATGCGTCTAGCGGTATCTTACTGCAAGTGCACAGCCTATCGAAGTAATATTTAAGATTATCGATCCACAGGGATTCTATCGTTACCTAGTGCTAGATGAACTTCTAGTTTAGCTAAGGCGAATAGTTGTCACGATTGTTGTTGGTTTTCTAAGACTATTAAAAGCGGAATTAAATTTAAGTTTTTAATAAAATAATACTAAAACGGTCGGTATGTAATTATACTAACTTAGGTGGGTCAATCTAACCTAGGCTTATAAAGATGTTCACTTAATCTACTCGGTAGAGATTACTGGTTTGAATACCCTCAACTCACACTCTCGTGGTCTTGAATCAGATCTTATCCCTAAAGCCCAATGCCTGCTCTCGCTAGCCCATAAGTGTTTAGAGATAATTTTTGGAAACTAAATAATTCTAATTTATCTTAAAGCGCTCTCGCTGTATTTTATTTAAATGCCTAACTTTAGCTATCTGGTTAAAATCTCACACTCTCGTGGTCTTGACCCAACCTAATACCCTTTTCCTACTCTCGTAACGAAAAGGTCGAATTTAATTAAAAAGTATCAGCCAGAATGTTAAGCGATTAATTATTTTAGCCCATGGTTATATTTTACCGGTTAAGTTAGTTATAACTACATACCGCCCTAAGGTATTTAGCTACTCATCGAGGTTAAATCAGACTCAGAGTTAATTATTAGCTTACTAATGGCAGAAAAATAAATAGACATTATAAATAAATTAAATTGCAATAACTGAAAAACCTGATTAACAAATATCTGAGTAGACTCCTTCTTCCACAGACCGGAAGGCTTGGAGTAGGCGGAAATAAAAATTAAAACGAAATGCTGAAGGCTGGAAACAAATAAAGGTATAACAATTCCCTAATGTTGGAAATTGTTACACGGTTGGTTTGGATACAAATAAAATAAGGCAGAAAATAAAATGCTGGAATAATAAATCTGATGGTAAGGTAATTCAGCAGAGCTTCCGCAGGAAATTGGGATACTGAAGTCTCTGGTAAAATCCTCCTGAGCTGGTCCTATTTATAGAGCTTCCAATGGGCTGGTCCTGGGTCTTTTGCTTCTTGGGCTTTGCTGAAGTGGTTGAGAAAATGTTGGAAAGTGGCAGCAGAAAGTGGGAGAGGTCTCCCTCACGTGAGAATTACTAGGAGGAGTGGCTTCACTGGTGGCTTTGACGTAGTCTGAGTCAAAAGAATCAAGTTATATCCTTGTCACGGGCGTGACAAGGTCTTCACGCTCGTTGTCTTATGTTTTCAAGTGTCACGGTCGTGACTACTTCCTCACGGTCGTGAGGTCCCAAAGTAAGGTGTCACGGTCGTGACACCCTTGTAACGACCGTGGTCGTAACAAATTATGCAGAGTTTTATGCAGGCTTCTGTCTTGCTTCATTTCTTGTGGTTTCTTTGTTCTTTTCTTCTTAATTCTTGATTTGGCCTCACATATCGATGTACCTGCAAAATAGTAAGAAAAACTCGAGGAATCGAGCGTTTAAAACGGTGAATGCGCGGTAAAAGTCAATGAAATCTAGCGATATAACCGATGCGTTTTCTCGTCATCAAACTTCCCCAAACTTAAACCTTTGCTTGTCCTCAAGCAAATAGTCGGTTGAAAATCGGCGGACAAGATTTTATTCGCGCATACTCATAGCAAACCGTCCGGTGGATCGTTCTGTCGGATAGTCCGGTACTTTGATAGAACACTACCGATACACTAATGACATAAGCAACAGGCTATGTCGTCTACTTCCCGTCAAGCGAAACAATCGACAATCACATTGCGATTTCACCTAGAGTTTTTCGATCGTATTTCACCCGGTTCGTTCTGGCGCAGTCACATTAAGCCCTTTGCCTTCGCACGCACGTAGTGGAGTAGCCGGTTAGCGATTTTGATCCTTTTTTAGCACGGGGTCTGGTACACGAGTGTGGTAACCCTTCATGTTTTATCCGATGCGGAGGTTGTGGGGGATCGAGCCGTAGCACGCCCTACCGAGTTCAGAACCAGTACCTCTGAACCAACCCGGAACGGAGTCCTTCTCATATTTCTCGTTTATTATCTGCGACCGTGTACTTTGGTGCAATCTCTTTTCATTTTGCATTGAGATACGAAGGATCATTATTGATTAGGTATCAAGCGCTTATATTCATCGGCTCCCCACGTGGTTTGTGTTTAGACGGTGCTGACTGCTAGTATAAACTACTGGGGTTACTTTTGAACTGAAACTAAAGGTGCACTCGCAATGGTGATCGGATGGAATTTCTTAAGCAGGGGGTCGAAGATGTCAAGATTGTATTGGTCTTGTTTAATCGTTCCCGGCCTCGTAATTACGAACCATTCGGTGGTCAGTCGGGTAATGCGAGTAATTTAAGGATTTTTTCTAGTATGGCTTAATAATCGGGGGAAAACTCGATATTCAAGAAAATAACGCACAGAATTGCTCATTTCATTGATTTTCTAAAAGGAATACAACAGGATTGAAAGTACATTGAAATGAAAAGTACCTCTCCCACACGATATCAGACATTGTCCTCAATGTTGTGATATAATAGCGGTATAGATACAGTACAAGACTAAAACTGAAAAACAACATAAAAGCAAACTACTGCTGCTGGTGATCGCGGGCTCGGCCTCTGGTGCGAGAGCGGCGTCTGGTGGGAGTCGCGTCGGGGTCAGAGCCGGTGCCGGAGGTAGCAGTAATGCTGATGCGGAGCGCCTCGAGCTCGCCGCGGACTTCGCCAAAGAGTTTGCTAACCCGCTCATTAGTGGCCGCATGGTTGGCAGCAATAGTGCCGAGCAGAGCGTCGTACTGGGCCTTCTGCTGACGCTCTAGTGCTGCGTTCATCAGGTTCTACTGGTGGATCGCAAAAAGGACGTCCTCCAGTGTGGCAGCGGGGGCTGCCTGCTGTCGGGTGGAAGTCTCGGGGATGTCCTGGGCATGCTCAGCTGCATCCATGGCGTCCTGCATCTCGTCCACTGCGGCGTTTGGCTGATCATCATGTACCGGCACGTGATCCGCAGCAGCTGGTAAGGCAAAGAGCCAGTTGGCTCGGTTTGCTGGGTCGATGCGTGTGCGGGACGGCAGAGTGATGTGGTGGAAGACGGTGCCATTGACGACAGGGCTGTACCTGCCATCCTCTCGCTGCGCGATCAGGTGGGAGGACCGGCAGTAGCTCATGGTCAGGAAATCGGCGGCGAGGTGCGGCAGATCAGCGAGCGCGTCACCAAGCCCCAGCTGAATGGCGAGGGTGGTGACAATGCCTCCAATGAAGAACGGGGATGAGCCGCGGTGCGTGATGGCCTGGATGTGGTAGAGCGTAAAGGGGGCAGCGTTGATTGGCTCGTCATGCAGGGCATAGTACAGAAACAGGAGCTCCTTTGAGTTGAGCTTGTGGTTGCTCTCTCGTGCAAAGATGGTGTTGCAGAGGACCCGGTGAAAGTAGCGGATAGCCGGGTTGTGGATATGAGTGGCGTTGAGGCTCTGGAAAGTGGTCGCTTGGGTGTTGGTGAGGTCGCGCCACAGTGTGAATGCTTGTTCACTGAAGTTGTCGGGCACGCGACGGTGGGCTTCGGTGCCGTGGTCGAAACCTAACAGCTCTGCAATCCTGGTTTGTGTGAGGTTGAACTCCCGGCCAAGCAGTCTGAATGTTACGTTGCCGGTAAGCTGACTCTGAGAACCATGAGGGGTGATGTAGCAGTAGGAACTGAGGAACTCCAGCGTCAGGAGTTCGAAGGTAGGCTGTGGCTGGTGACAGAGGTCCCACAGGCCAACCTTCTGCAATAGGTTTTGGACGCTGGACAGCATACCGAGTTCTTGCAGACAGTCGGTGGAAATGTACCGGGTGGGTTGCTGACCGCGGTTCTCGAAGCGGACGAAACGGTCTCGCTGGGTTTCTCCTGCTTCTCCTTCTCTGAAAACGATAGAATCCATAACATGCAAATGTGAAGGGAGAGGGTGGAAGGGTGTTTTGTGAAGTTTTTGAAAGAAGAGTGGTAGAATGAGGGAGGTTGTTGTCCGGATTAAATACGGGACAGTGGAGTTGAAATAGTTACTGGTAGTGGTGGATTAATGGGGTAGTGGAAAGGTTTTGACGGTTTGGGAATGAGTGGGGGAAGTTTTTAGATAGGTTATGGAGGGAGAAGAGGAGTGGACACGATGAAGAAACAGTTCTGTTTCTCACGACCTCTGGTATAGAGGTAGTCACGGTCGTGACTAGATCGTGACGGTCGTGACGCGCTAATTGCGCATGTCACGATCGTAAGTGGGGCGTGACGACCGTGAGGCTGTGTGGTGCTGAATAATTTCCAGAAAAGCATATTGTGTCACGTTATTTTTAATTTAATAATAATGTATTATATTTAGTAGCACTATAGTAACACACACCATAATATATAGCAATTTCAAAACAGTAGTATACGAACCTAAGATAGAATATTGCAGTCATACCGTATATGGTCACACAGTGTATAGAAAAGAAATAAAAAAATTATTTAAGCTGCTAAAATGAAGAATCAATTGAAATAAAAAGTGCATGGCATAAAGAAAAACTGAAATTACATAAACTCAAATTATGTTATGAAATCGTTGCGAAAGATAAATTTAACTGGAAATGAAAATAGTGATAAAAAATAATGAGAAAAGAATTAGTAAACTAAATCACTGATAGCTGGTTCAAAGGCGTTTCTTCAGATCTTCGATGGCGGAGTCCAGATGATAGAACTGTTCGCAGGCCATGTCAGTCAATCCCACGATGTCCAATCGCATACTCTTAATGTCTTCTCTGAATAGATTAATGTCGGCTTGATAGGCATTGAGAGTGTGCATGATGTTCTGCAAGTTGTTAGCGTACTCTCCGTGATTCGCTCCAGGGGTTTCATGAACTTTGTCAGTTGGGTCAATGTCATGGTATCCAGGAGGTGTCTCGGGGTCAGTTTCAACAGCGGTCATTACATCATCTGTTATCCTGTGAGACTGAGGTGTTTCAGGAGTGGCTGGATAATCAGGTGGATTTAACTCATAAAGCCAATTATCCTTATTATGAACACTTACTTTTGCATGATTGGGCAATGTGAACAGGGTGACTACTGTGTTCCGGATGAGGTACTCAAAAGGTGGGCGTCCTAAATTCCTTATAATATGTCTATTGAAGCAGAATTTAAGGTTCATCAGGCGTACGGTTCCTAGACGGGTGCACCTGTCCAGTTGGTACCTAAGTCCTAAGGCATCAGCAATCATGGTTACAAGACCTCCTACCACTATAGGTAATTCAGGTTCATCTTGGATGCGGGTGAAGGTTTGCATCATGAAAGGGACACCATTAACACACTGTCCAGTATTGAAACATGACATAATAAATAATTCATCCTTAGAGACTCCGGTAATATTTTCTTCTTTTCCAAAGAAGGTATGGGCGAGGAATTTGTGGAAGTAACGAAGAGCAGGGTTATGGATCTCATCATTGTTCATATCATTTGGTTCAGGGTGGTAGTTTCCGGTCAGAGTTCCCCAAAAGAAATCTAGCTCCACATCCATCAATTCTACCTGTGTGGTAGTAAAGGCAAAAGGTCCACTAGGGAATCCTAATAGGTCAGCTAGTTCTTTGTGGTTAAAGTCGTATTCTATTCCGAATAGGCGGAAACTAATGAATCCTTTCCTAGAACCAAAACCGCGCTCAGGTAGGTAAAGTAGGGAACTAAGGAACTCAAGGGTGAGCTCTCGGTAAGTCGCAAACTTGTGTTGGATCATTGCATTCTCCCATACGAGTCGGTTGAACAGGTATATCATGCTCTCATGTATACCTAAGGTTTCCATAGTCTTTTCATTTGGGTACAGGGTCAAATCCATTTGCCTCTGTGATAACTCTTCGTACTTTATTCTTTGGTTCCTACCTCTAAATTGGGTTTCCATATAGTTAATAGGTTGGTCAGCCATAGTCAGTGAAAATACGGTGGAAACAATTCAGTGGAAAAGACTTTAGAAAATCTGTAAAAAGTGATTTAGGATGAAAATAAGAAAAATGAAATGCTAAAATGTAATGGCTATAATAGTAATGTAAAATAAAACTAACAAAACAATTTAAACAAATAGTAATAACGATAATTAAAAATGCTTAAAAAGAGAAGAGTAGTTTAAAATAGGTAACTAAGAAAATGGGTTGCCTCCCACTAAGCGCTGTTTTTATTGTCAAAAGCCTGACGTAACGCTGAGGTTTAGACTAATCAGGGGAATTATCGGGACACTTTCAAAAGTTTTAGATCATTCGTATAGGCTCTATTTTCAACTTTATGATAATGTTTTAGGCGTTGTCCGTTTACAATGAATGGTTCATTGTTCCTACCCTTGATTTCTATTGCTCCACTTGGGAATACTTTAGTTATATCAAAAGGTCCCGACCATCTAGACTTCAATTTTCCAGGAAAGAGCCTAAGTCTTGAATTAAAGAGGAGTACAACGTCTCCCACACTGAATTCTTTCTTAGATAGGCGTTTATCATGCCATCGCTTGGTTCTTTCCTTATATAGCTTAGCATTTTCATATGCATCTAACCTTAGTTCTTCTAATTCGTTAATGTCTAGGATTCGCTTTTCTCCTGCAGCACTATAGTTCATATTGAGAGTTTTGATCGCCCAATAAGCTTTGTGTTCTAGTTCTACTGGGAGGTGACAAGACTTTCCATAAACTAGTTTGAAAGGTGTAGTACCTATGGGAGTCTTGTAAGCGGTCCTATAAGCCCATAGAGCTTCATTAAGTTTAGATGACCAATCTTTCCGAGATATGGCGACAGTCTTTTCTAAGATTTGTTTAATCTCTCGGTTTGAGACTTCGACCTGTCCACTTGTTTGTGGGTGATATGGTGTAGCCACACGGTGTCTCACTCCATATTTAGATAGTAATTTGTCAAAGATTTTTGAAATGAAGTGTGAGCCACCGTCACTTATGACGAGTCGAGGTACACCAAATCTGGGAAAGATTATGTTTTTGAAAAGCTTTATTACTACTCGTGCATCATTTGTAGGAGAAGCTATGGCTTCGATCCATTTTGAGACATAGTCAACGGCTACGAGTATGTAATTATTACCGAAAGATGATGGGAATGGTCCCATGAAATCTATTCCCCAGACGTCGAAGATTTCTACTTCCAAAATTCCCTTTTGGGGCATTTCGTCTCTTCTTGAAATATTGCCGGTGCGTTGACACCGATCGCAACTTATAACAGCGATGTGGACATCCTTCCATAGACTAGGCCAGTATAAGCCGGCTTGCAAGATTTTTGCACAAGTTTTGGAAGTGCTCGCATGTCCACCATAAGGAGACGAATGACATTGGGCAATGACATCTTCTATTTCTTCTTCGGGAATACATCGGCGAAAGATTCCATCCGGTCCTCGTTTGAACAATAATGGTTCATCCCAATAGTACTGTTTCAGGTTATGAAAGAACTTCTTTTTCTGCTGATAGGTTAGATCTGGTGGAAGAGCTCCTGCGGCTAGGTAGTTGACAATGTCAGCGTACCATGGCAGTCCTACAGTTGTCTGTATTATTTCCACGGGTTCTGGTTCATTTATATCTAACTGCGCCAGGTCGCTTCCTATTTGTGCTATCAGCTGTTCATACGGAAAATCATCGTTAATCGGCACTTGTTCGGGTTTAATACCTTCTATTCTAGATAAATGGTCCGCTACGACGTTTTCGGTACCTTTTTTGTCTTTTATTTCTAGATCAAACTCTTGTAAGAGTAAAATCCATCTTAGGAGTCGTGGCTTAGCATCCTTCTTAGTTAATAGATATCGGATAGCAGCGTGGTCTGTGTAAATGATTATTTTCGCTCCAACTAGGTAAGAGCGGAATTTGTCAAGCGCAAAGACAACTGCTAGCAATTCTTTTTCTGTAGTGGCGTAGTTCATCTGGGCAGAATCCAAGGTTCTACTCGCATAGTAAATCGCATGGAGTTTCTTTTCTTTTCTCTGACCCAGGACTGCGCCCACAGCATAGTCACTCGCATCGCACATGATTTCAAAAGGTAATCTCCAGTCAGGGGGTTGCATGATTGGTGCGGTGATGAGGGCTGTTTTTAGAGTTTCGAATGCTTTAAGACAATCTTCATTGAATATGAAGTCAGCGTCTTTCATTAATAAACCAGTAAGAGGTTTAGTGATTTTCGAGAAATCTTTAATGAATCGTCGGTAGAAACCGGCGTGTCCTAAAAAGCTTCGTATTTCTCGAACGGTTTTAGGAGGTTGAAGATCTTTTATTACTTCAATCTTAGCTTTATCGACTTCAATTCCCTTATCTGATATCACATGACCTAATACTATTCCTTCGTTGACCATAAAATGACATTTCTCCCAGTTAAGCACGAGGTTCACTTTCACACATCTTTCTAACACCATTTCTAAGTTTGATAGACATCCTTCAAAGCTTTGCCCGCATACAGAGAAGTCGTCCATGAACACTTCCATGATGTTGTCTATAAAATCTGCGAAGATTGACATCATGCATCTTTGAAAGGTTGCAGGGGCGTTGCACAATCCAAAGGGCATTCGCCTATAAGCGAACGTTCCATAAGGACATGTGAATGTGGTCTTCTCTTGGTCATCAGGATGGATAGGGATTTGGAAAAATCCTGAGTAACCATCAAGGTAACAGAAGTAAGAATGCTTGGCTAATCGTTCTAACATTTGATCTATGAAAGGTAGTGGGAAATGATCTTTTCGAGTGGCTTTGTTTAGTTTACGATAATCTATACACACTTTATATCCCGTCACTACTCTTTGCGATATCGATTCGCCTTGAGCGTTTTTCACAACAGTGATACCTCCTTTCTTTGGCACCACATGTATTGGACTAACCCATTCACTATCAGAGATTGGATATTGTTGCGGTGGAAATAGGATCACAAACTATTAATGAGTTTGAATCGCAATTCAATTCACAACCGCTCTTTGATTTATCCGAAGGAAAAGGTCAAAAGAGGGAAAACCTATTTTTGCATCGTAAACACAATGCGGGGAAAGATCTAGGGTTCGGGGGTTGGTTAAATTTAGGGAAGGTATTAGCACCCTAAACTTCTGTAGTACTCTACAGGAACCTTTTGTTCAAATGTTTACTATTTGCTTTATTTATTTGCTTAAGGTATATGTACAAAGGATTAAAAGTTAGAAAAGAGACCTAAGGGGTTAGTTCTAAGTTTACTCGGCAAGACATCGCATCTTGTGCCTACGTATCCTTACGGGAGTGGAATCAGAGTAATCGTAGTTCCCCTCAATAGGGAGGTTAGAAACTTCTTGACTGTGGTCAAGGTCTCAAGGGGAATAAACGCATCTTAAGGACACGCTTACATGGAGTGTAGAAACTCCAAATCTCTATGTTGAATTGTTAAGTTGTAATTAGGGTTAAATTAGGGATTCCACGGCGAGAAACCCTAAAATGAGCGCGGCGGCTCTTTGACCTAATGCTAGGGGTAAAATTGTAATTTTGCCTGCGGCGAGGCATTTGTGAAAATTAGGGTTTGTGAGGTTGTAAGGGTTTGAAGTTGAGGACTATTGACACGGCGGTCAAACGGCTAGACCTAATTCCTTCGGAGGAGTGAAATTAATTATAAAGATGCGATGAAATTAAATATACATACAACGGCAGAAAATAAAGTGCGGAAAGATAAATGCGACAATTGTCTCGCACAATTACATCCCATAAGCAGTTACAATTATAATAGCTAAATATAAAACCAAAAATAAGTTTCAAATTGAACATAATAGCTGCAAGAAACAAAACAAACAAAAATGTCAGTATGTGGGGTTAGACGAAAACGAAATCAAAATTGAACGAGAAACAAACCGTATGAATTTTGGAGGACTTTTATGGTCTTTTTAACCAAGGATTTAAAAGAGAGATTAATTTTAATTAAAAGAGTTTTGAGTTTTTTAAAAAATTTATTAATAAAAAAGTGAATGTTTGGTTAATTATTCTAAAAAAGGAGTTTTAGTGATAATATTTTGAAAAAAAGATTTAATCATTAAAAAAAACAATTGGTTTAATTTAAAAAATCTTAATGTTAGTTAAAAAACACGTTTTACTTTAAAGTTATAAAAAAGTTTTATTATTTGAAAAAAAACATTTGATTATTTTATTTAAAAAGAGTTTTAATTAATTTGAAAAAGGTTTTTGGTTATAAAAAAGAAAGGGGCTTCTTGATTTTTTTTTAAAAAGATAAACAAAATAAAATAACAAATGGAAAAACAATAAATAATAAAAAAGAGGGTTGGGCCGGTCATCACTCTTCTTCTCTCTGCTCTCTGAGTTTGCGTGTGTTCCTCTCCTTCTTGTTTGCCTCTCACGGATGTTATCTTCTTCTTCTTTTGCATGACCACCGATTTGTCTTCTTCATCTCTTTTTCCTGAAAAACATGAAAAGCAACACAAAAATTGTAATTATATTTTTTGATCCTTACGGAATGATGATGGCCGATGATGCTTTGTCCTGAGGCTAGAGGATTTTTGACGGGGTTTGCTTGGATTTTTTACGAAAAAGTTCCCCCTTCTTGTTATGATTTTCGTCCCCTTTATACTTGTTTTTTTTAAATCTTTTTTAATCTCAGATTTAATTTGAATAGATTTTTATGATGATTTCAGATTTGATTCAATGATGGTGATGATGATTTTCTTATGATGATGATATGATCTGATTGATTTGATCTGGAATTCATTGGGATTGGATTTGATTAAAAAATTGTTGGGATTTAAATTTAAAAGTTAGCAAAGAAAATAAGAGTTTCAAGTTAAATAAAAATTAGAGTTTTAAGTTTAAAAAAACTGAGTTAGAATTTTAAAATAAAAAAATATTTGAATGTTGGTTTTAAAAAATGTTAGAATTATTTTAAAAACTGTTAGAATTTAATTTTAAAAGGAATTTAGATCTTAATTTAAAAAAAAGGATAGATTTAAAAAAAAGGTTAGATTTAATTTTTAAAATAGTTAGAAAAAAAAGATTTAATTTTAAAAAGAAGTTAGAGAAAAAAAAGATTTAATTTTAAAAAGAAGTTAGAGAAAAAAAAGATTTAATTTTTAAAAAGAGTTAGAAAAAAAGATTTAACTTTAAAAAAAGTTAGAAAAAAGATTTAACTTTAAAAGGTAGAAAAAAAAGGATTTAACTTTTAAAATAGTTAGAAAAAAGATTTGATTTTTTTAAAAAAAATAGAAAAAAAGATTTAACTTTTAAAAAGTTAGAAAAAAGATTTAACTTTAAAAGAGTTAGAAAAAAAGTTTTAATTTTAAAAAGTTAGAAAAAGATTTAACTTTAAAGAGGAGTTAGAAAAAAGATTTAAAAAAAGTTAGAAAAAAGATTTAACTTTAAAGAGGAGTTAGAAAAAAGATTTAAAAAAAGTTAGAAAAAAGATTTAAAAAAAAGTTAGGAAAAAGATTTAAAAAAAAGTTAGGAAAAAGATTTAAAAAAAGTTAGGAAAAAGATTTAATTTTAAAAAGAAGTTAGATTTTTATTTTAAAAGAGGTATTAGAATTTGATTAAAAAATGTGTTAGAAATTAATTTAAAAAAGGTTATATAAAAAAAAATTTACTCTTAAAGAAAAGAAAAAAAAAAAAGTTAAATTTTAATCTAAATCCTAAAAGTTAGTAAGAAGAGCTTAAAATGATTTAAATAAATAAACTAAATAAAAAAAAAGTTAATAAGAAACATTAGTAAAGTTATAAAAAAAAATTTAATTAAATTATTATTAGTTAAAAAAATAAGATTTAAAAAAAAGGTTAATTTATTAAGTTAATAAGAATTTAGAATAAAAATAAAAAAGAAAGGGTAAAATTTGGGGTATTACAGATATATTATCCCGGCATCTAATAATTTCTTGACTTCTTCCTTTACTACAGTGCTAAGGGTTGGGTTTATTCTTCTTTGAGCTTCTCTGGAGGTTCTGCAATCTTCTTCTAGCAGAATGCGATGCATGCAAACTGAAGGACATATTCCTTTGAGATCAGATATGTTATATCCTAATGCAGTTGGATATTTCTTCAAGACATCTAAAAGTTTCTTTGTCTCTATAGTTCCTAGACTGGAATTCACTATAACTGGTCTTTTACATTCAACGTCTAAGAATTCGTACCTTAGGTTTTTAGGTAAAGTTTTTAATCCTAATGTAGGTTTATCTTTACTTGGCATGGGATCCGGTGTAAGTGCTAAGCTTTCGCTCAGACTATTATCCTGATACGGTTTTTGCCAATTATCATCTTCGAGAATTGGAGGGATTTGAATTTTCATTATTTCAGAATAAGTGGTCTCCTCCAGTTCCATTTCTCTTACACATTCGTCAATTACGTCCATTAGATAGCATGTATCCTCTATAGCTGGTGATTGTAAGAATTGTGTTAAAACAAATTCAACTTTCTCTTCACCTACTTCAAAGGTTAGCTTTCCTCTTTTTACGTCTATTATAGCTCCTGCGGTAGCTAAGAATGGTCTTCCTAGTATGATAGGTGTAGTGGAGTCTTCAGAGATGTCCATGATTATAAAATCAGTAGGAATGTAGAATTGTCCTATACGTACTGGGACGTTTTCTAGTATGCCTACAGGATATTTAACAGAGCGATCGGCTAGTTGAACGAACATTTTAGTTGGTCTTAGTTCTCCCATGTCTAGCCTTTTGCAAATCGTTAAGGGCATAACACTGATACTGGCTCCTAAATCGCATAGAGCTTTGTCAATGACGAATTTTCCTATTACACAGGGTATAGAGAAACTTCCTGGATCTTTTAGCTTAGGAGGCATGTTATTCTGGATTATGGCGCTACACTCGGCAGTGAGTGTAACTGTTCCGTTATCCTCTATCTTTTTCTTATTGGATAAGATTTCTTTTAGAAACTTGGCATACGAGGGTATTTGGGTAATTGCTTCTGTAAACGGAATAGTAATATTCAACTGTTTCAGAAGTTCGACAAATTTCTTAAATTGACCCGTCGCCTTGGAACTTATTAGTCTTTGAGGGTACGGAATTGGTGGTTTATAGGGTGGTGGAGGCACATAAGGTTGTTCTTTCTCCACTACCTCTCGACTTTCATCTTCCTTTTCTTCTGGATCATTCACCACTTCAGTCGGTTTATCCGGTTTTTGGTACATGGCTGGATTGTCAAGTCTTGGATCGGTAGGTCCGTCAAGTTCCTTGCCACTTCTTAATATTACAGCGTTAGCATGTCCTTTCGGATTAGGTTGAGGTTGTCCAGGGAATACTCCAGCTGGTGCAGCAGTAGGCGCTTGTTGTTGAGCTACTTGTGAAATCTGAGTTTCAAGCATTTTGTTATGGGTAGCTAATGCATCTACTTTGCTCACTAATTGTTTAATCTGCTCGCTAGTGTGAATGTTTTGGTTTAGGAAGTCCTTGTTTGTCTGAGATTGGCTAGCGATAAAGCTCTCCATCATCAATTCAAGGTTCGATTTTCTAGGGATATTAGGAGCAGTCTTTTGATATCCTGGTGATGTAGCTGGTGCTTGACCTGGTGCGTAATAAGCATTGTTACTCTTATAGGAGAAATTCGGATGATTCTTCCAACCTGGGTTGTATGTGTTCGAGTAAGGGTTTCCTTGAGCATAATTCACTTGATCAGTGGGAGTTCCTATCAATAGTTGACAATCAGAGACTTCGTGTCCTGGGACTCCACATAACTCACAGTTGGGTGTTACTGCAGCCACGGTGGCTGCAGGTGTTATGGCCAAGCTGTCGATCTTTTGGCTTAGTTGGTCAAACTTCGCATTGACTTGGTCCATACTACTTACTTCGTACATACCTCCCTTTGTTGGTTTCTCAGTTGCGACTCTCTCGCTTCCCCAAAGGTAATGATTTTGAGCCATACTTTCGATAAGTGCATAGGCATCACTATATTCTTTGTCCATCAATGCACCACCCGCGGCAGCGTCAATCGTCATTCTTGTATTGTACAAGAGTCCATTATAGAAGGTATGGATGACCATCCATTCTACTAATCCATGATGTGGACAAAGCCTAAGTAGATCCTTATAGCGTTCCCAAGCTTCGAATAATGATTCACTTTCTCTTTGCTTAAATCCGTTGATCTGAGCTCTCAGCATAGCTGTCTTGCTAGGTGGAAAATACCTGTTCAAGAAAACTTTCTTAAGCTGTTCCCACGTAGTTACTGAGTTTGAAGGCAGAGATTGAAGCCATGCTCTCGCTCTGTCTCGAAGCGAAAAAGGAAATAAACGTAGTCTAATAGCTTCTTGGGTAACTCCATTGGCTTTTACGGTATCTGCATATTGCACAAAGATCGAAAGATGAAGATTCGGATCCTCGGTAGGATTTCCGGCGAATTGGTTTTGTTGCACGGCTGATATCAATGATGGTTTTAGTTCGAAATCGTTTCGGTTGATAGCCGGTGCTGCAATGCTTGAATGCGGTTCACCTTGCGAAGGATTAGCGTAATACTTGAGTGGATGAGTTTGTTCTTCAGCCATTCCTGCGTTTTCTGATTTTACGACTGGTTCAGGCGGATCTAATTGAAGATCTGGAATGTTGGAATTATTTTCGAAATCGAGTATACGTCTTCTTACGTGTAAGAAGCGTTCCGATTCAGGGATTAGAGGTTGCAAGTCTTCGCTTTTGGAGCGAGTACGTGGCATACACTCGGAGATTAGATTAAATTAAATTGTTGATACCTTAGTCTAGACAATGCTACCTAAATGCACTAGTAACTAAATTAAGGAATCCCCAACAACGGCGCCAAAAACTTGATGGGCTAAAGACGTGTCTACTTATGCGTCTAGCGGTATCTTACTGCAAGTGCACAGCCTATCGAAGTAATATTTAAGATTATCGATCCACAGGGATTCTATCGTTACCTAGTGCTAGATGAACTTCTAGTTTAGCTAAGGCGAATAGTTGTCACGATTGTTGTTGGTTTTCTAAGACTATTAAAAGCGGAATTAAATTTAAGTTTTTAATAAAATAATACTAAAACGGTCGGTATGTAATTATACTAACTTAGGTGGGTCAATCTAACCTAGGCTTATAAAGATGTTCACTTAATCTACTCGGTAGAGATTACTGGTTTGAATACCCTCAACTCACACTCTCGTGGTCTTGAATCAGATCTTATCCCTAAAGCCCTATGCCTGCTCTCGCTAGCCCATAAGTGTTTAGAGATAATTTTTGGAAACTAAATAATTCTAATTTATCTTAAAGCGCTCTCGCTGTATTTAATTTAAATGCCTAACTTTAGCTATCTGGTTAAAATCTCACACTCTCGTGGTCTTGACCCAACCTAA
The DNA here is from genome assembly GCA_963859935.3 of Lathyrus sativus. Taxonomy (NCBI): domain Eukaryota; kingdom Viridiplantae; phylum Streptophyta; class Magnoliopsida; order Fabales; family Fabaceae; genus Lathyrus; species Lathyrus sativus. The sequence continues at coordinate 33,310 of CAWUDS030004577.1, read as the reverse complement.
TACCCTTTTCCTACTCTCGTAACGAAAAGGTCGAATTTAATTAAAAAGTATCAGCCAGAATGTTAAGCGATTAATTATTTTAGCCCATGGTTATATTTTACCGGTTAAGTTAGTTATAACTACATACCGCCCTAAGGTATTTAGCTACTCATCGAGGTTAAATCAGACTCAGAGTTAATTATTAGCTTACTAATGGCAGAAAAATAAATAGACATTATAAATAAATTAAATTGCAATAACTGAAAAACCTGATTAACAAATATCTGAGTAGACTCCTTCTTCCACAGACCGGAAGGCTTGGAGTAGTCGGAAATAAAAATTAAAACGAAATGCTGAAGGCTGGAAACAAATAAAGGTATAACAATTCCCTAATGTTGGAAATTGTTACACGGTTGGTTTGGATACAAATAAAATAAGGCAGAAAATAAAATGCTGGAATAATAAATCTGATGGTAAGGTAATTCAGCAGAGCTTCCGCAGGAAATTGGGATACTGAAGTCTCTGGTAAAATCCTCCTGAGCTGGTCCTATTTATAGAGCTTCCAATGGGCTGGTCCTGGGTCTTTTGCTTCTTGGGCTTTGCTGAAGTGGTTGAGAAAATGTTGGAAAGTGGCAGCAGAAAGTGGGAGAGGTCTCCCTCACGTGAGAATTACTAGGAGGAGTGGCTTCACTGGTGGCTTTGACGTAGTCTGAGTCAAAAGAATCAAGTTATATCCTTGTCACGGGCGTGACAAGGTCTTCACGCTCGTTGTCTTATGTTTTCAAGTGTCACGGTCGTGACTACTTCCTCACGGTCGTGAGGTCCCAAAGTAAGGTGTCACGGTCGTGACACCCTTGTAACGACCGTGGTCGTAACAAATTATGCAGAGTTTTATGCAGGCTTCTGTCTTGCTTCATTTCTTGTGGTTTCTTTGTTCTTTTCTTCTTAATTCTTGATTTGGCCTCACATATCGATGTACCTGCAAAATAGTAAGAAAAACTCGAGGAATCGAGCGTTAAAACGGTGAATGCGCGGTAAAAGTCAATGAAATCTAGCGATATAACCGATGCGTTTTCTCGTCATCACATTAATAGAGCAAGGGAAAAAAATCTCTTAGTCTCACTTGTAACCCTAAAATACGTCTTGTTTATATTATGAACATCCTTTATGGTTATAGTTTCTTATCTTTAAGCAAACTGATTAAATGAATATCTCTATCCTACTTGTTTTAACCACTTTTGTTATGAAATCCACTTGTTGCTGGATATCTCACAACAACAATTTTTTTTTACCTTTTTCTAAGTTAATCATTCAAAGAAACATATTTATAGCATAAAAACACATAAAAACATAAGACACTAACATCACATCATTTTAACATAAAGGCAACATTATATTAACTTCACATTTCTCAACAAACAAAGATTTAGCTCATAGTGAGCTTAGTACAAACTAGTGAACTAAAATTGATAGGAAACATACTTAAACAAAAGATATAAAATAAATGACATCCTATTAGTAACTTGGAGATCTCTTGTGTTGGATAAACAACAAGTGAAGATACCATTCGCGCCAACTCTCAGCAATGAGTACAAGAATGGATGAGAAAAAGAACTCTTTCTTTTCTCACAAAACCTTGCACTGAAATAATTCTAAGTTACTACTAAGACTACTAAACTTCTTTCTTGGTGTGTGTGTCTCTTTAATTCCTAAGGTCAGCTTTTATAGGCACAACCATGGATGTGAAAAAGGTGGAAGGCCTCGGGTCATGGGCTTTTGATGTAAACAAGCTTCAACCCATATTTTAAATAAGCACATTCCACTTTATCCTTCATTTTTCATGAACAAGAAATTTGGTACAGACAGTAGTGGGAGACAAAGCGTCTGGTACAGGCTGCTGCAGCAGGTGGTGTAGAGGTTCAGGCGGCACTGTGCCTATGTGCAGGGCATGCTTTTGCAGTGGTAGTCCCCACCGTATAATTTCTTTGTCTTCTTGTGTAGTTGATCTTGTCCATTAGATTTGATATTTCTTCCCAGCACAAATCTGCCATGTAAGCTCTAAAAATATGCACTACTCACGCTCTTGGTTATTATCTTCTCATTAACTTCAGCAAACTATCCATTTTTCTTTCAGCTCTCTATTCCAGATTCTGTCTAGACCAATCATGCCCTAACTTGACTTAAACTGCCTTAAAATTAAGTAACAAACACATGAAAACTACAATAGGAGCACCTATTGTGCTCCAAGCAAAAATCATCTAAAAACACTAGAACTTAACAAATAAAAATTAAACTCATCACATAAAACAGAATGAAATGGGATAATAATAACACACTTAAAGTGGATTATCAATTGTAAACCTATAAAGAAGTCTAAACTGAATATTCAAGGCATATAAGTTGATTGTTAGTTGAGTTGTAATTCAACATATTTAATCTGTTGAAAGCATATATCACTAGGGTAGTGATTAAGGGAAAGTGAGAGGAGTCTCATATTTGTAGGGATTCCTAAATAGAAAGACACGACTAGTATTAGGAAATAGGAATTGTTATTGAGAGTGAACTTTCTTTCTTGGGTTGGAAGCCCCAAATGCTTAGGTAACATTTCACTAGATTGGGTTAACAATTATCTTATGTTCTTTATTGCTTTCTACTTTAAAATTCTTAGTATATGATAGTCTGTTATAAACTGTTTTATGTGGTACACATTGTCTAAGATATTATGTCTAACATTTGTCATGTGTAGAAAAAAATTTCAATTTGCATCAGAGTCGACACCCTATTCTATTTGGACATAAATGTATTAAGATCCCTACCTAAAAGGTCTGATATGAAGGTCACAACTATTGAAGAAGCCTAAAACATTGGTACCATCAAAGTGGTTGTACTCATTATATATTTGCAAACCTTTGAGATGATAATAAAAGATAGAATTGAAAATAAAAATAAGAGTATTGCCTTTGTATCCAACATTGATGAGGATGCATATCAATGTGAAAAGGATAGTGAAAAAAGTATATTAGATGTTATATCTATTGTTGGTAGAAAGTTTAACAATGATTTAAAGAGACTGGACAAAAGAAGGAGGACAAATGTCGAAGACAAATTTCTAGAAAACTTCAAGAACATTGGTCCCCAATGCAAGAGCAAAGATGAAGAAAAACCTAACAAAGGCGAATGGATTGAATGTCATGAATGTGAAGGTTTTGGTCACATTAAAGCTGAATGTCCTACATTTTTAAAGAAACTGAAAAGGGTATGTCAATCACTTTGCTCTAATTATGATAATAAGAGTGCAAAAGAAAAAATTAACAAGGGGATATATTTCATTGGAAAATATGACTCTGGTTGTGAGTCTAGTGATGAAGAAATCATTGATGAAAAGTTAGCTGAAACATACAAGCTTTTGTATAGCTAGTGGAAGGAAGCATGCATGATAGGAGAGAAACAAAAGAAAACTATAAATGCTCTACTTCTGAAAAAACACAAACTTGGCTTAACCATTGCAGGTTTAGAAGAGGAAGTCACCTTGTTAAAGTACACACTTGAAAATATAACAAAGTCTATACGTATGTTGAACAATGGTTCTAAGGCTCTTGATGAAGTATTGAAATTTAGAAAGATATATAATGATGTGATTGGAATAGGATTTGACTACATATCCATGAGCAAATAGGCAAAAGTTCCCACTAAGAAATTTATCCCCCTGAAAACAAAACCGAGGTTCTGATGTTAGACCCCCTGTCTCAATATATTTCTCAACATATGTATCTTCAATACATAGGAAACAAGAAATCCTCTTGTAAATGTCTTCATTATGGAATATATGGCCATATAAGGCCCTATTGCTATAGACTATATGGATATCCTCAACCCTATAGTCAACCAAGGTTCAACAGTAATAAAGGCAAGAAAACACAAGCATGGAAAGTGTGGAAACCCAAAGTCTTAACCAATTATCTAATAGCTGACACATATCTTAAAGTTTTCTCAAGAGAGGATTGATACTTAGATAATCGATGTTCCATGCACATGGATGGAGAAAATAACCATCTATAAGAGTTAAGATCATACTCCAATAGTTATGTTACCTTTAGTGATGGAGTAAGAGGAAAAATCAAAGGTATAGGAAAGCTGGTCTATTCAGGTCTTCCTAGCCTTGATGATGTGCTGATGCCTATGCAAGTAGAAAGTTTGGTGGGAAAATATATGTCTTTTTGCGTGTGGATGATTTTTCAACATACACTAGGATCAATATTATTAAAGTAAAATTTGAAAAATTTGTTGTTTTCAAGATGGTTGAACATGTTGTTCATCAAATGCATTCTGAATTTGAGATGAGTCTTGTAGAAATTCTCACATATTATCTTGACTTACAAGTAAAGCAACTAAGGGACATTTTCTCTAAAGCCTTTGATGTTATTTGGTTTGAAAAGCTAAGGGGTGTTAATCGTATTCCCTTTTGTGAAATCTTAGAGCAATTAATATAAGGGAGATATGCAAGAATACAAGAAAAGTTCTCTCTCTCTCTCTCATGATCATTTTGTAGCACGTAAAATAAAGAAAATATCTTCCATTTCAATGTTTTTCATAGCTACTCCTCCCTCACACTCAAAAATAATCTTCCACTCTCTCTATTGTTCTAGCACATCTGTTCACCTTCATCTCCCTCAACCAATTCCAAAATGAGCCAAAAAGCTAATGAAGCTAAATCTCATGAACCCAACCTGTTACCAACTCGTATGGGGTGAAAATTCTAGGAGTAAAGATGAAAGAGAAAGGAACATCAAATAAAACTAGGGTTTCTGGATCTAGTAGCAATTGATGAACTTGATGTGATTCTAAACCCTGCACATCTACAAATGGTTGTTCCATGTGACATTTCAACAAAGAGATTCAAGAGTGATGCCACCAAGAAGAATAAACCATCTGAAAAGGTTAGTACCTTTGGAAAGGAACCATATGTGCATGTTCATAATCCTATTGAATCTATGCATATTGGGAACATCATTGATCATGTCAAAATCACTATTGAGGAACCACATGTGGAACTGCATGTTGAATCACATGTTGATCCACATGTTTAACCAAATGTTGAAACATCAATTCCAACATCTGGTGAACCACAAACTAATCCTCCTAACAAACCCTCTGATGAACAAACTATTGATACTGTTGTTTTTGATACTTATCTAGATAAAAACCATAAATCTAATGAGACGCGATATTTAGAGAGAAAACAAGCACTAAAAAAAGGGGAAAACCTAAAAGGAGAAAAGTAAAAAAAGAAAATAAATCCCGGAATGCAAATAGAAATTCAATGCACATGCGAGTCAAGTTAGCTTGAGAAACTTTATCAAAAATGTGACCGGATAAAAATGCCTAGAACCTTCAGTGACAAAAAGACTGAGAAACAGAAAGCTTTTTCACAATGGCAGAAATGTGAAGGAGCAAAGAGGTGAAGTTTCTTAAAAATTGTAGAACTTCCTTAAAAAATCTAAGTCGTTAAATATCATCCCATTATCAACGAACGCGATTCCTTTGCGACCGTCGAATTGAAGTTATAGATTCTAGGGGCAATCATACGAATAACTAGACTAAGAGGCATGTGTCAATTACTCTCTCTCTCTCTCTCTCTCTCTCTCTCTCTCTCTTTCTCTCTCTCTCTTTCTCTCTCTCTTTCTCTCTCTCTCCAACACACAAGCTTCAGTGATAACAAAGCTTTTACCATAGGTGAGACAAAGGTAAGTGCTTGGAGGCAACTATTTTGGGCCGGCCAAAACAATCCAAAAGGAGAGAAACCCAAATTCTAAGTCTCACAAAACACGGTAGAAATAAATTAAACCTCGATCCACGACAACCAAAGGAAGTATAAGGCCATCGGAGCCATCCAAACAATCCTACGACTCACCATATTTTACGAGTTCTCTTCATAAATTAGTTACAACAAACCCCTTTATATAAAGGAGAAAACACACCATTTGAAGGTAACCTCTCTCTCATTCAAAATTTCCTCCTTATTAAATTACTAACTTGGGCGTCAGAGTTTCTATCTTGCAAGTGATCTCAATCCACCACATCGAAATCAAAATCCGCCAAAACGTCACATTCACTATACAATGCTTCGATCAACATCTTGTTCTCACGTAGAACAATAAAGGATTAGTCTAGTCTAAAAAATAATAAAAAAGGAGTTACATACCTAAATAAATTCTAAACTTTACAAGTCAATATTTCACAGATTCAATAATTCTATAATTTCAAGAAGCACAAAAATAATGTATAAAATCTACAAGTCAATAAACATTACTATTTACAAATGTCTAACATTAAACAAAGACATGCACCACATTAACATATGTACATTCAACACAGTTTGAACTAAATATCATGCCAAACATGTAATACATCTGAACATTCAACACAGTTTGAACTAAATACCATGCCAAACATGTAATACAACTGTCACCTAGGTATGCTTATTCTCCAAGAAGTCTCCAAATGTCTCATATTAAAGTATACTTCCGAATTTATTCCAAAAGTAAATTTCAGGACTAATTTTTCAAAATTGGAATGTAGTTTGCTTACAAAATATTGTGGTGTATTTAGAGTGCGTATGCAAATGCATTTTCGAATTTTATGGGCATCATTGATTTTTCACAAGGGTACGTGAGCACCACTAAGGGTGCAATAAGCAATCCCAAAAAATATATAAAAAAATAAAATACACGTGGCACAGTTACGTGACACCTCTGTTAGTCTGGTTAAACATTCTTATAACATCAGGGACTACTCCGACATGGAACAGAAAATCAACGACGTGCTGATGAACTCCACTATGAAGTCTTCCTGGTACCACAGTGGGAATCTCCGGTTGGTAGAAATGGTGCGTACATCTAAGGTTAGCACTCAAACATGTAAGCGAGCGAGATCAAAGAGATGTAACTTGCAAGTATAGAATAAAAAGTACCATGGTGTAGCTCAAAATCATGTTTATAAATGGGCAACGGTTAAAATCACCATCGTCGTGGAATGCAAAATATTGTTGAATCAACACCAACAACTGAAATGAGCACGATAACTAACTCCAATGCGTGGCCCTTTAGTGGAGGTCTACCATTTGTTTGGTCAAAATAGAGATCAAATGTGTAAATGGTAGAAAAGTGGAAAATTACATATTTGTAAAAAAAATTAGAGATGTTGATGTTGAAAGGCCATCTAAATGTAGGGATCTAGTAAAACATATTGAACCCAATTTGTTTCAGGCCAGCCCAACGGCCTAATAAGGTTGATCATATTTGAGTGACCCAATTAAGGAATGTACTAGACGGAATACAGACATGTAAATCCTCGTCAAAAGGTGATCACCATATTCGACCTATTAGCTTATCACCATACGTCAGACGTCAAATCTAATCAAACAATCTTCTACACCTCACACTAGACCAACTAAGAGTGGTTTTTAACCGCTCATTGTATATAAACTCTGTCACACGCCATAACATATATTTATCTATTCACTCTTGCAAAGTTACATCTCAATTAGTTATGTGACTTGTTTTTTTGATGTGCTAACCTGACAAATACACCGTCACTCCACCACATCTGAAAAATTCCTTAACTTTACATCACCGATATCCTGTCCCACGTTGAAATACTACCATTTTTCATTAGAATTTGGTACAAATACATGTTTTTAAAAGTTTGAATATTCTAAATGAGAACCATATTGTCAGAGTACTGTAATTAGTTGATGCCTACCAATATCAAGAAAATGTGCTCTCTAACAAGTCGTGGGGTCAATGTTTTGTTTTCAATAATACCTCAAAATTTCAGTGCCCTATTTAAGAAGCTACCAAAAGTCAACAAATTAGAAGGGTCGACATTAAAGCGCGTAGAATGCAATAAAAATAATGCTTTTCAGCAACTAAACATACTTGATTTCTCTTTCTTTTCTGACAAAACATCATTGTAGAAAAATCAATCTATGACTTTATGAGCTATTAAGATAAGACATAGTTTACTTTGAATGGTGCAACGTTTCAAGTTTCATTGGTTTTGTAACTTTATGAATATCACCATTTGTTGCTTCAATTCTTCTTTCTTCTGTGATTGTAATTAACAGTAGAGACCAATGAGAATTACATTGGTTTCATTTCTTTCTTTTGTTTTCTGTCATTACTGCTTATATATCAGTTTCCAAATCTCTGTTGTCTCTGGAAAATGTCTTGATGATCAACAATTATTGCTGCTTCAATTAAAGAACAATCTCACTTTCAAGCCAGAAAATTCTAGAAAACTGAAATTCTGGAATTCAAGCAGTGACTGCTGTGATTGGATTGGTGTAAGCTGTGACAATAAGGGATTTGTTATTGGCCTTGATCTGAGTGAAGAATCAATCTCTGGTGGATTTGATAATGCAAGCAGTCTTTTTAGTCTTCAATATCTTCAAAGTTTGAACTTGGCTGCAAACAATTTCAATTCTCCAATTCCGTCAGGATTCGACAAGTTGGTGATGTTGAATTATCTGAATTTGTCATATGCTAGCTTTATGGGGCAGATTCCAATAGAGATTTCTCAGCTTACGAGGTTGGTTACTCTTGATATCTCTTCTCTTAGTAGCTATTATCTAATAGGACAAGGGCTGAAACTTGAGAAACCAAATCTACAGAAGTTTCTTCAAAATCTCAGGAGTATTAGGAAACTTTATCTTGATGGCGTAGATATAACAGCTCAAGGACAAGAATGGTGCAATGCTTTATTTCCTTTGCGTGACCTGCAAGAATTAAGCATGTCTAAGTGTGATCTATCAGGACCCCTTGATTCTTCATTGATAAAACTCGAGAATCTATCGGTCATTATTCTTGATGGGAACAACTTTTCATCCCCGGTGCCCGAAACATTTGCCAATTTTAAAAACTTGACCACTCTTAGGTTTGCATATTGTGGATTGACTGGTGCATTTCCACATAATATCTTCCAAATTGAAACACTGTCTGTTATTGACTTATCCTTCAACTACAATCTGCAAGGTTCATTTCCGGAATTTCCGCTGAGTAGATCTCTCCATATGTTAAAGGTAAGTAACACAAGCTTCTCTGGATCATTTCCATACAATATAGGTAACATGAGAAACTTATCGGAATTGGATCTTTCTAATTGTAAATTCAATGGAACACTTCCCATTTCACTGTCAAACCTGACAGAACTTAGATACATGGATTTGTCATTTAATAGCTTCACAGGTTCAATGCCGTCACTTGGCATGGCCAAAAAACCTTACACACTTAGATCTTTCTCATAATCGTTTAAGTGGTGAAATTCCATCATCTTCTCATTTTGAGGGACTGCACAATCTTGTCAGCATTGACTTGCGTGATAATTCTATCAATGGGAGCGTTCCTTCATCCCTTTTTGCACTAGCGTTACTACAGAAGATTCAGCTTTCATCCAACCAGTTTAGCAAATTTGATGAATTCAAAAAGGTGTCGGCCTCAGTAATCAACACCCTTGATTTAAGTAGCAATAATCTATCAGGGCCTTTTCCAAGATCTATTTTCCAGCTCGGTTCACTTTCTGTCCTTGATCTTTCCTTTAACAGGTTGAACGGGTTGCTGCAGCTAGATGACCTTTTGCAGCTTAGAAATTTAACTGCACTAGACCTTTCATACAACAACATATCAATAAATGTGAATGTTGTACATGCTGATCAGACTTCCTTTCACAATATTAGCACTCTAAATTTGGCATCATGCAACCTGAAAGCTTTTCCTAGGTTCTTGAGAAACAAATCCAAATTAAACATTCTAGACCTATCAAATAATCAAATTAAAGGAAAAGTGCCAAATTGGATCTGGAAGCTACAAAATCTTCAAAGCCTTAATGTTTCTCACAATAGACTCACTAATTTGGAAGGACCATTTAAAAACCTCACTTCAAAATTGATAGCCCTTGACCTTCATAACAATCAACTGCAGGGGTCAATACCTTCTTTTCCTAAGTTGGCTTCCTATTTGGATTACTCGATGAATAAATTTAGTTCTGTTATCCCACAAGACCTTGGTAACTACCTGAATTTCACAATTTTTCTCTCGCTTTCAAATAACATTTTACATGGCAATATCCCTGAATCTCTTTGCATTGCCTCAAATCTTCAAGTGCTTGATATTTCCATTAATAACATTTCTGGAATGATTCCCTCATGTCTAATGACAATGACGCAAACCCTTGTGGTATTAAATCTGAGGATGAACAATCTCACTGGCACCATCCCTGATGTGTTTCCACCTTCTTGTGTTCTGAGGACTCTTGATCTCCAAAAGAATAATTTAGTTGGACAGATTCCAAAATCTCTTGTGAATTGCTCAGCATTAGAAGTGTTAGATCTTGCAGAAAACAACATCAATGACATATTTCCATGCTTGTTGAAGGACATATCCACAATCCGTGTTATAGTCTTGCGCAAAAACAAATTCTATGGTCTCATTGGATGCCCAAAGAAAAATGGCATTTGGCACATGCTTCAGATAGTTGACCTAGCCTTCAACAATTTCAGCGGTAAACTACCCGGAAAATGCTTCACAACATGGGAGGCAATGAGATCTGATGAAAACCAAACTGATTCTAAGGTTAAACATGTCCAATTTCAGGTTCTCCAATTTGGTCAGATATATTATCAGGATTCAGTGACAGTTGCAAGCAAAGGTCAACAATTGGAGATTGTTAAAATTCTAACAGTACTCACTGCCATCGACTTCTCGTCCAACAATTTTGAAGGTGAAATACCAAAACAGTTATTTGACTTTAAAGCACTCTATGTCCTCAACATGTCAAACAATGCATTTTCAGGCCAAATTTCACCCTCTATTGGAAATCTAAAGCAGCTTGAGTCCTTAGATCTATCAAACAACTCTTTGAAAGGAGAAATTCCCATACAGATTTCAAGTCTCTCTTTCCTATCATTCCTAAACCTCTCTTTTAACCATCTTTCAGGAACGATCCCTAAAGGTACACAAATTCAAACATTTCAGGAAACTTCCTTCATTGGCAATGAAAAACTCTGTGGCGCTCCTTTGCCAAGAATCTGCAGCAGCATAATTATAAGTTCACCAACAACAAAGTCTGCCACAAAGTTTGATTGGCAGTATATATCCACTGGAATTGGTTTTGGATTTGGAGCTGGACTAGTTTTTGCACCATTGATGATTTGGGAGAGAGGTAAGAAATGGAGCAATGACATCATTGACAAATTTCTCATGGCAGTTCTTCCATTATTTGGATTAGTTTATACGCCAATTGGTAATGATGATGAAGACGAAGACACAAAAGAGGATTCAAATATGACAGAGGACAGTGATGACTACAATGAAGAGGAAGATTATTGGAGTTACCAAGGTTGTATTGTGTCTTTTGTTCCAAATTTGACCACAATAAGAAAAAGGTCATTCATGACCCTAATTGCACGTGCTTCCAATTATCATCACCAGGTTCAAATTCAACCATTTATTCAGATTCATATTATTCTTAATCACATACAAAAGATGAAAACTTGATATTCTATTAGCTTTTTTCTTCTTCTTGCCTTTATTCTTTTTCTCTGAATGTGTACATGTATAAGTATTGAATATTGTACATAAACACACAAAATCATTTCAAGTATGGCATTCTATGAAACATTTATACAAACACAACACTTACACAAATACACGTTGCAACACAACACATACAAGTAGAAACTGATAAAATTTGAAAAACCAGATGTGATTACATGTGTCAGTGTCACGTCGGCGTCTGACATCAACACATGTCAAACATGATCACGCCTTTAATCTTAAGTGTGAGTGTTAAATAAGTGGCAACCAAACATTGAGAAATAAAAGAGCAATAATGTACACCCTGATGTTGTAAACTGTGATAAAAAGGTTTAAAGGCAATGTTTAATCAGGATTTTCATCAAACACTTGGTAGACATATTAACAATTGCACTAATATGATTCTTGGTGGTATAACAGCTAAGAATCGGATAAGTGCAAACGGTATTTGTACCTATTTGAAAACTCTCAAATCACAATATGAGAAATTTGAATTGAAAAGAATTTTTTTGTTTAGACACTTATAAAAGAATCTTGCAGCATGAGATAGTGATGTTAATAAAGCGTTTGGATATTTTGTGATTCGAAAAGCCACAGTACATTTTGAGGCGGATAGTTGTTTTTAAACTATGGGTAATGTTAACTTGTGCCCTTGGGGCACATGTTAAGAACTAAATTAAGAAACATTGTCTTGGAAATTGTGTATAAACTTTAATTAAAGTATAAAATTAATTTTTAAATCGTTTTTTCCAATGCAAATTTACTATAAGTGGTTTTCTTAACATGTGCCCCAAGGGCACAAGTTAACATTACCCTTAAACTATTACCATTTGCACCCGTTTATACACGGACCTCCTTTTATTTAAGAATGTTTGTTCTACTATTATTATATATTTCAAATTTCATTTTTAATCTTTTAAAATATATTTTTTTAAAGAATGATCATTTTAAAATTTTTCATCCACACTTTTAGTTCCTTCTGCAACTTATAGACGAATTTCACAACTTAACGACTGAATTAGCGACGATTTATTCCTTAGCGACTGAATTATTGACATTTTTAGTATTAGGGATTAAAATCATGGATAAATTCTTATATAAGGACTATTCTTTGAAGTAAATATTTAAAATGACTAAAAACGAAATTTGAAAATTTTAAAGGACCACAAACATATTTAACCCTAATATTTATATTGATATTTTTTTTTCTTTTCTAGTTAACTCCTCTAATATTAAACCTTTTTTTTTTTAATAATCAAGACTTTTTTCTTTGTTTTTCTTTTTCAAGTTTCGGTTTATGTTTGTAGTGCTTTCCTTCTAAGTTGTGTTAGAAATGAACAATATTAATTATTTTGTTCTAAAATTAGAATTATCGATATAATTATATATGGAGATGTTGCACTTTGCTCCGATGTGGTAGTGTGGATGAACCTTCAATGTTAGTGCTATAACGCTCAAGTCAGTTTGTAAATAGTAGAATATGGAGTGAAATTTTGAACGAGAAAATCACACATTTTTGACGCCAAAGTGAGTATTTATAGGATACTTTAGATCATGCTGTTAAATATAATTCATTGTGATTTGATATGATTAGATTTGATATCATATGATTAGATTTGATATCATATGATTAATTTGATATGATATGATTAGATATCATATGATTAGATTTGATATCATATGATTAGATTTGATTTAGAATATTTTGGGCCTTTTATGTTCTGAGCTAGTGTAAACCTAAAACTATAAATAGGGTGCATTGCTTTGTATTCTACATCACAACAGAACAGATTTCACAGTTGCAGTTAGCAAGTGAAAGTTCAATAAGAAATCCCACAGTTGTGGGTAACACATTCTCTCCAAATACTTCTTCTCTCATTCTTCTCTTTCTTGTTTGTTATTCTTCTTCTCTTTTGTTGTTCTTGATAATTACTTGTTATTACCATCATTATCATATTGTGGGTTTGTTCATCAATCTTGAGATCAAGATTGAAGGGAATTCTTCATAGGGTGTGAGGTGAATTTCCAACATCTGGTATCTAGAGCTCCAGTTGAGAGATTCAAGGAAGGAAGATAGTGATGGCGATGAACTATCCGAACGGTAACTTTTCGGCGACCCTGCCAATTCTCAAGAAAGACAATTATGAGAATTGGTGCAAGCAGATTAAGGTGATCTTCTGTTATCAAGATCTTTGGGATCTTGTGAAAGATGGAGTAACATCGCTTGGGGAGAACGCAACGGAGGCGGAAAAGGCTGCGTACAAAGAATTGAAGAAGAAGGATTATAAAGCACTCTTTATAATTCATCAGTGTGTCGATCCTGATAACTTTGAAAAGGTTAGTGATGTTGATTCAGCAAAAAAAGCATGGGAGATTCTTGAAAAGTCATTTGGAGGCGCAGAGAAGGTGAAAGAGGTGAGGTTACAAACTCACAAGAGAAACTATGAGTTGCTTCAGATGGAAGACAACGAAAGCATTACAGATTTCTTCACCAGAGTTACAAAGTTGGTGAATCAAATCAAAGTATGTGGAGAAGCGCTGACAACGAAAGCAGTTGTCTCAAAGATTTTGAGATCGTTGGCTCCAAAATTCGACCACGTGGTAGTTGCCATAGAAGAGTCGAAAGATCTGTCAGTGTTGATGAAGGAAGAGCTTCAAGGGACTCTTGAGTCTCATGAACAGAGGATGGCTGAGAGAGCTACAGGAAAGTCGAAAGATATGGCTTTGCAGGCGCAGGAAAGAAAAGGCAAAGGTAGCTGGAATAACAATAAAGGAGGAAACCAGTCGAATCAGAAGAAACCTTGGAACCAAGGCAACCAAAGAGGTGGTGCTGTAGGTAAAGGAAGAGGTGGCGGCCGAAAGCCAGACAAAAGCCACATTCAGTGTTTTAATTGCCAGAAGTATGATCATTATGCTAGTGATTGTCCAGAAAAGAAGAGAAATCAAGAGACTGATGCAAAGCTGGCGAAACATGAAGAAGAAGAAACGTTGCTAATGGTCACAACAAAAGATGAAGAAAGATTCCAAGATCAGTGGTACTTGGACTCAGGATGCTCATCACACATGACTGGAAGGAAAGATTGGTTTGTCAACATGAAGCCCTCGTCGAAGAACACAGTGAAGTTTGCAAATGACAACACTCTAGCAGTTGAAGGTGTTGGTGATGTTTTGATTATGAGGAAAGATGGCAAAAGGTCAACAATTTCCAATGTGTTGTACATACCAGACATGAAGAGTAATTTGCTCAGTATAGGGCAGCTTGTCGAAAAGAACTACAAGGTAGTTGTCGAAGACAAGATGATGAGAGTTCTCGACGCAGGTGGTAGATTAATCTTGAAGGCTCCAATGTCTCAGAATAGGACCTTCAAGATTGGACTCAATGTGATGGAGCACAGATGTCTAGCAACTGCAGCCAGCAGAGATGAGTGGTTATGGCATTTTCGACTAGGTCATCTCAACTTTAAAGACATCAGAGAACTGAAGAGAAGAAATATGGTTTCAGGATTACCAGAAATCGACATTCCAAGTGAAGTCTGTGAAGAGTGTGTTCAGTCGAAACAACACAAGAATAACTTCAACAAGGATGCATGAAGGAAGTCGAAGGCAATACTTGAAGTCATATACTCTGATGTATGTGGTCCAATCCAGGTGGATTCGATTGGTGGCAATAGATACTTTGTCACGTTTATAGATGATTACAATCGAAAGCTGTGGACTTACCTCATCAAGAAGAAAAGTGATGTGATTGAGGTATTTTCCAGATTCAAGTCCATGGTCGAAAGACAGAGTGGTCGAAAGCTGAAAATTCTGAGGACTGATGGTGGTGGAGAGTATGTGTCGAAAGAGTTCGATACACTATGTGTAAAAGAAGGGATTTTGCATGAGGTGGTGCCACCTTACACTCCACAGCAAAATTGGATTGCAGAACGCAAGAACAGAACCATCATGAATATGGTGAGAAGCATGTTGAATGGAAAGCATCTACCTAAATAATTATGGGGAGAAGCAGTTTCGACAGCAACATATATATTGAACAGATGTCCGACGAAGAAGCTTGAAGGAATCACACCAGAAGAATGTTGGTCTGGTGTCAAACCTAGTCTCAGTCACTTGAAGGTGTTTGGATCTATAGCACATAGACATGTGTCAGATCAGTTGAGAAGGAAGCTTGATGATAAGTCGAATCAGATGATCTTGATAGGGTATCATTCGACAGGAGGGTACAAGTTGTTCGACCCGGTGAATAAGCAGGTAGTGATTAGCAGGGACATGATCATAGATGAGCTTAAAGAATGGGATTGGACTGAGAATGCCAAGAAGGATTCAGTGAGAATCTCTTGTGAAGAACCAGCCACTGAGGTCGAAATAGAAGTTCGATAGGAACCAGTTGCAGATGAAGCAGGTTCATGCAGACCTCGACGAACAAGACACATGCCTGCAAGGTTGCAAGAATGTGTAATTACATCAGATGATGTAGTCGATAAAGAGGGTGAGTTGGTACATTATGCTTTCTACGCAGATGTCGAACCAATCAATGCAGCTGAGGCATTGAAAGATTCGAAATGGATGAAAGCAATGATTGAAGAGTTGGAGTCCATCGAACCAGTCAATGCAGCTGAGCCCAGATTGCAACTGTCGAAGGATTCAGATGAAAATGATGTCGACCCAACCCAATACAGAATACTTATTGGGTCACTTAGATACCTTTGTCACACAAGGCCTGACTTAGCATACAATGTTGGTATGATAAGTAGATTCATGCAGAAACCAAAGGGTATCACACCTAGCAGCGACGAAGAGGATACTGAGGTATCTGAAAGGAACTCTCGACTATGGCATTTTGTTTCCAGCAGCTGATGAAGGAAAATAATGCAAGTTAGTGGGATACACAGACTCCAGTTGGTGTAGTGATGTTGAGGATCGAAAATCCACAGCTGGATATGTGTTTATGTTAGGTGGTGCACCAGTTGCTTGGAATTCGAGAAAGGAACCAGTGGTGGCATTATCATCATGCGAAGCAGAATATATAGTTGCTTCCCTTTGTGCATGTCAAGCAACTTGGATGGTGAACTTGGTCAAAGAAATCACAGGGAAGAATCATGGAGCAATTACCATGAAGATAGACAGCATGTCAGCTATCAACTTGGCGAAGAATCCAATAGCTCATGGTCGAAGCAAGCACATCGAAATGAGGTTCCATTATCTCCGAGAGCAGGTAGCAGAAGGGAAGATGAAGTTGGAACACTGCAGAACTGAGAATCAGATTACAGATATCATGACGAAGGGAGTGCAGGTCGAAGCCTTCAGAAGACTAAGGGTCATGATGAATGTAGACAGTTTAGACACAATGAATTAGGTGGTGTGTTAAATATAATTCATTGTGATTTGATATGATTAGATTTGATATCATATGATTAGATTTGATATCATATGATTAATTTGATATGATATGATTAGATATCATATGATTAGATTTGATATCATATGATTAGATTTGATATCATATGATTAGATTTGATTTAGAATATTTTGGGCCTTTTATGTTTTGGGCTAGTGTAAACCTAAAACTATAAATAGGGTGCCTTGCTTTGTATTCTACATCACAACAGAACAGATTTCACAGTTGCAGTTAGCAAGTGAAAGTTCAATAAGAAATCCCACAGTTGTGGGTAACACATTCTCTCCAAATACTTCTTCTCTCATTCTTCTCTTTCTTGTTTGTTATTCTTCTTCTCTTTTGTTGTTCTTGATAATTACTTGTTATTACCATCATTATCATATTGTGGGTTTGTTCATCAATCTTGAGATCAAGATTGAAGGGAATTCTTCATAGGGTGTGAGGTGAATTTCCAACACATGCCTGTGAGATCTTTTGGGCATAGGATCAGTTCAGACTCGTTGCCACAGGTTTGCTATGGCATGAGGTATGAAAAATACTCCCTCCATTCTCTTTCATAAGAAAATTTTGACTTTCTAGATTCATTCGATAAATGATGTATTTGAACCATATATAGGTTAGATGTATTAATTACTTAATGAATCTAAAATGTTAAAATTTGCTTATAAATAAGAATGAAGGGAGTATCTAAAATTGGGCCAGGCATCCTTTCGTTTATGACCTCGTGTCAAGGAGTGGAAAGATTTTGATGACAACCTCATTAAATTCCTGTCTAATCATTGAGACGTTTCGGTGAATGCTTTAATGCGTGACTCTAAGTAAATAGGCTAGGGAGTGGCGTGTTTGTCTATGCCATTCGAGTGCACTTGATTACACTTATATTCTAGAGGCGTCATTTGAATTGCTGATTATTGATCTTTCAATTTCTCACACACTATGACGTTGGTTCCTATTTTTACTTTCCTATATAAATTTCCTTTTGCCATTTCTCCCAACCTTTTGTTTTCCTTCTACTTTTCTCTTGCCATTCACGCGTTTTCTTTCCTTTTGTGTTATCATTTGAAGATTCTTGTTCCCAGTCGTCTTTCCACTCGCTAGAGTATTTGCATTGTCACTCTTCTCTATTCAAATATTTTTTCTTGCTTCATCTCCTCCCTCAAGTATAATTTCTTAATTTACCCTTTTATCTCTTTGTTGTTTTTCAAGGATAACATAAGGGGTGTACCTTTAACTGCAAATGGAGTCAGTGGAGATGATTCTCCTAATATTGATTGTTAATGGAAACCTTGATATTCCTATGAAGAACCATCCACTACTACAAAATATACCTTTGGTAATATCATATTACCACAACCATTTTGTCAATCGTAGTAATATCTCATTTTTAACGTGCCTGGTTTTTTATTTCACTAAAATATTTTTCATCACGGTTCATAATAACAACCATGGTGATAGAGTAAGGCTTACAAGCTTCGAATCCCATCATCAATATTTTTTTTTTTTTAAATAAAAAAGGTGTGTGTCCCTTAACATGTATTGTTAAATAAAAAATGAAAAGCTATTAACTACGGTTGTTTGTATCAACAGTGATTATATGTGTCATTTCACTATGGTTGGTATTTGCAACTGTTGTGAATTTATGTCGTCACAAACAAACCAAAATGAAAAAGATTAAGTTTCTTGAACAAACACAAGAAATCCTATTAAGTTTTACAAAAGGGTTTAAAGATTACAAGTGAATACCAACACTTCACCTCTCTCAACAACCTGAGATAACTAATCTATTTATAAACTACTAGGCTAACTTAGGATACAAGCTAACTTAACAATTGGACTTAGAAGTAAGACCCAATTCGACATACTAACTTAAATTACAAGTTAATATATTTCGACATTATGCTCGAACAAACTTAGACTACAACATACACAACTCTTGTCGAACCATGAAGCTACCCTTGTCGACACTAGAACTCAATCCAAATACCACAAATCTCCACCTTGGAACAAAATCTATAACAAGGGAACAAACTAAATTTCATCAAGCAGCTTTATCAACTGCATACATTGGAAAAATTGTTACTTGGCAATATCTTGGTGATCATATCAGTAACATTGCCATTAGTCGAAACCTTCAACACAATGACTTATCCACGCTCGATTATATCTCTGACAAAGTGCAAACTCTCATTGATGTGCTTGGTTCGCTCATAATAGGCTAAATTCTTCGACAAGTGTATTGCGCTTTGTAGCACCCCAAAATTTGCCTTTTCGCTTTTAACCTTAACTAGCTTATGTTTCGTTCATTTGCATTATCATTGTACATATCATGGCATTGGTTCTTGGGATATGAGATCAAGTTGTTTCTATGGCTCGAGACTTCCTTTTTTCCCATGTTTATAAGTAGCAAGCATAAAAGGCTTCAACATTTATTTTACTCAGTGATCGGGCACCGGATTATATTTTTTAGCAAGTTATCTTGAGTGCAGGAGACATTTCATAGTTTATTTCAGGAACTATACATGTGCAATATCAAATGACATGTTTCAGAGGCCAAACAATGCTCAGAACAGGAAGCAACAGGCGATTCTCCATGTTTCCCTCTTTAAGGCGCCACAATTTGAAATTTTGAAGGTGTTAATCGATTAACCACTTGCTAGGAAAATTTGGTTAATCGGTTAACCAATGCAATTTTTGCCCAGATTGTTCATTTCCAGCGCTGCAGCATATGGGGTCCCAATTTCAACTTCTTAATTTCATTTTCACACCAGTAGAAGGATCTAGAAGTGGTTCCAATTTGATTTATTTTTCAATTAAATATTTCTATTCCTAATTCCACTCCTAATTTCCATTCCTCCTACTAACCCACACTTCAAACCACATTTAATTTCAAACCTAAACCATACGTAAATCATTTTTCTCCAAACCTCTTATAAATCTCATTCATTTTCTGATTTTTCTACACATCTCACTCAAATTCTCTCAACTTTTCTCTCATTCCAAAACCCTCACATAAGCTCCATAGTCAAAAGCTTCACAAATTGTACATTGCATTTTGTGAATTTTTGAGTTAAACCTCCATTTCATTATCATCCTTGGTTCAATTCTGGTTTTGTTATTCATTTGAATCTTGATTAAGTTGGTGGAATCACTTTTTGAAGAGCTTTTGCTTATTTATGGATTATTACTTAGACCTTCAAGTTTTTCTTGCTAGAACTTCATAAATCCTTGGATTTCTTGCTTGGATTTGTCAATTGCAGCTCAACAATACTCATCTAAGAAAATCGGCTTTGTAGGTTGGTAAATTCTAGATCTAGCTTTGATTTGGTTTAATCTTGCAATTTACAATGTAGATCCTTAGCTTTTTGGTGATATTTGATCTATTGCTTGTTTTGATCATTGATTTTGGTGTTTGTTGGATCCAATTGATGTTTGATTCCTGAGATTTGGTATAATATTCATGCATATTTAATTGCTTAAGCATGTGGATGGATACATAAGCGATTAATTTCTGAAAAGTGCTTTTAAATTGGTGTTTTTCTACTACTGCGTCAGCGTTAATCGATTAACCAGTTGCAGGAGAAAACTGGTTAATCGATTAACCAGTGTAATTTTTAGGTTTTTTGCCTTTTCAAAAGGGGTTAATCGATTAACCACTTTTTTCTAGCAAATGGTTAACCGATAACACTAATGCAGAATGTGATTTTTGTGTATTTTCAAGTTTGTTTTGATTTCTTTCTACTTTTAATCTTCGTGGATTGGTTTGATGCATATTTGTGGACTGTTTTTGATCTGTTTCATCATTTTTGATAGCATTCTTGTGATTCTTCGACACACGACTTTTGGTTTTCGTTGATGAACATCTATGATTGTTGTGTTGCATTCTTGGTGTGATGATCATGTTGCATAATCATTTGCACACTGGTGATTGTTGTTTCTTGATGTTTATCGTGTTGGATGTATGTGACGTGCTTATGTTTGTTTCTCATAGCTCATGATTATTCGAAATGGTTAATTGGTTGAATATGCATAATGTTCTCGTCGCATGTTTAGTTGTGGGTTGAGCTTGCTTGTGCTTATTTGTTAATGCATGTTCATCTTTGATCTTTACCATGTCATATGCATTTGTTGATGTGTTGATGTATACATGCGACCTGAGCTTTTCACACCTGTTATTCTGGATTTTAGTACGCTGTCAATTGTGCATCCATTCGGCTTGCTGCTTTTTACACTTGTTATATGCTGAAACATGAGCTGTTAAACATTGTTGCGGTTATTTGATGGGATTTTACTGCTGTTCTGAAGATGAAGCGCTGTCGTAGTTGTTGTTTTTGTTTTTTCTTCCTCGTTTTGGTTTGTTCTTGCGTGCTCCCTTAGGGTCTCGTAGTCCAACTTAATTTTTGATTAAGCTTAGAATAGGTTAAACATTAGGAGTTGATCCATGCATGATAACATTAGGTTAGTCCCCTTGAACCTCAACCTTAGGTCCACTTTTGTATGCTAACACTAGGATAGAATTTCATTTCGCATCCTAACCTTAGAACCATTTTGCATGACAATGTTAGGGCCGAGTTTCCCCTTAGACCTCCTATGCATCTCTATCTTCTTCTTCCTCAAAACAACATAAAAACACTTAATAAATGTGATGAATATTGTGCACAATAAGCATTAAGTATATGGGAAATGACGAGTGAGGAGTCTCTCCTTGCTTCGTCTAGAGTGTTTAGTGTACGTCTCGTCTGGGGGCGATCATGCGACACATTCACTCCTATATCATAGACTTCAGTGTAATGTAAATCTCAAACCAATTCAATTCACGTCCCTAAACCTCACAAACAAATTAAAATCATTTTCATCCTTAGGGATCATTTGTCAAGTCATTTTCAGAAAGAGCACACTACTTTTCCGTTCTACCGCAAACAGGCATCGACCCTATAACTGCTGAAATGGGAACTTAACGTCGCTCATAAAAAACACGTATCGACTCGTACGTCGAACTATGAATGCTTTGACTTCTTCATTCTCGTCTGAATGAGGATACGTAGGCACAAGATGATGAAGTCTTGGCGAGCAACCTTCCCCCATCACCCGTAGTCTTCTGAACTATGTTGACTCTGACTTTCCCATTGCACGAGGGAATGCGTAGACCTAGGACGGCGAAGTCCTATCGAGTCTCTTCTTTTATTTTTTCCCTTTTTGCTTCCGTTTCTGTTTCCTTTAGCAATATGATTTAGATAACACACCCTTTGATTAGACAATAAGTGTGGATCTCGTTTCGTACAATGGACGCGACGGGGTGCTAATACCTCCCTCTCGCATAATCGACTCCCGAACCCAGGATTTGGTTGCGATGACCATGTCTTCTCCCTTTTTGAGGTTTTCTTTGATCGTTTCTTTTCCCTCGTCAGGATAAATAACGTTCTGTGGTGACTCTTCTATTTTTTCCGATGAGTGTTTTTCGCAGTTGCGACACGTTTTGACTATCATATTTAACAATGATAACTCGACCTTGAAGTTTCAGCTCCTTAGAAAAACCTTCAAGCTACAATGCTTCTTTCACATCTTCAGCGAGGGTGATATACTCTAAAGTGATGCTTTCCAACTAATTGTTGTGCCAACCATAGTGAACACATATACAAAAATAGATTTTGTGGAATCAATACAACCTGCATCATCAGAGTCGACAAATCTTTCGATTTTGACTTTGCTATCATCACCACATGCTCCACCATAAATCATGACTTGACTCAAAGACCCATTTATGTACATCAGGATCCACTTTAATGCTTTCCAATGCGCCTTCCCAGGATTAGCCATATACTTGCTTACAAGACTCACTTTGTATGCTATGTCTGGCCTCGTACAAACCTTAGCATAAATCAAAGAACATACTATACTAGCATATGGAATGTTATTCATATAGGCTCTTTTGATTTCAGTACTAGGATTTTGAGTCATACTCAGATTGTACTGAGGATTAGTCGGTGTTAGAATAGACTTTGAATTCGACATAACAAACTTGTCAAGAATCTTCTTCAGATATGCCTCTTGAGATAAGCATAATTTCGAAAATTTTCTATCTCTCTGGATGTCAATCCCAAGAATTCTGAAGAAAACTCCCAAATCATTCATGTCGAACTGCTTATCGAGTTCAGCCTTCATCTTCATAACATCTTCAACCCTGTTACTTGCTATGAGGATGTCATCCACATAAAGAAACAAAATAACAAGTGAATTTCCAAGATGAAATCTAAAGTAAACACAATGGTTGAACTAGTTCCTAGTGAAATCAATGCCTGCCATGAACTTGTCGAATCTTTTATTTCATTATCGAAGAGATTGTTTCAAGCCATACAAGGACCTATTCAGCTTGCACACATAATCTTCATTTCCCTTTTCTGCATGCCAACTTAAATGTTGTGTTCTCCCTTGTTGTAAAGCATAAATCCATTATAATGTTGTAAGGACTATTTCATCAAGATCAACATACAGGAAGACTATCTTCACATCCATTTGTTCAAGTTCTAGGTCGATCTTTGCCACCATGACTTACAACATTATAATGGATCTATGCTTTACAACAGGGGAGAATACATCATTTAAGTTGGCACCTTCTTTCTGAGTGAACCCCCTAGCAACCAATCCTGCCTTAAAACGCTTCGACATCACCCCTAGCTCCCAATAGTTATTATCATGGAGAGATGTCATCTCATGATCCATGGCTTTCAACCATTCAGTCTTATCTCGACTCCTCATAACTTCCTTATAGTCTCTAGGATCTTCTCCAAGAATCTCACTCTAAGATTAAGGCATAAGTTATGAGATCTGCATAACCAAATCTTTGAGGTGGCTTGATGACTCTTTTCGACTTGTCTCTTGCCAGCAGGTAGTCATATCAGTCTCCTCAACTTTGACAACATCTTCTTCTTCTTCGAGTTCATCTAGGTCATGCAATTCAACATCACTATGCTCCACCTCAATAGGAATCTCTTCCTGTTCTAACTCTTCTTCATAGATCTTCAAACTTTGACCAATGTCATCAGTTTTCTTGAAATCCATCTCAACTTCATTAAAAACTACTGTTGCGGTTAGAATATGATATCAAATTATTAATTAATTTGAATCGCATCTTTAGTTTACAACCGCTCTTTGATTTATCCGAAGGAAAATGTCAAAAGAGGGAAAACCTAATTTTGCATCGTAAAGGCAATGCGGGGAGAGACCTAGGTAAGGGGTTGGTTAAGCTTAGGGAAGGTACTAGAACCCTAAACTTCTGTAGTATTCTACAGGAACCTTTTGTTTATTTTACTATTTGCTTTAATTATTTGCTTTAAGTATATACTGAGCTAAGGGTTAAGAGTGACTGAAAGACCTAACGGTTAGTCCTAAGTTTACTCGGCAAGATTCGCATCTTGTGCCTACGTATCCTGAGTAGGGAATGAAATTAGAGTAATCGTAGTTCCCCTCGAAAGGGAGGTTGGAAACGTCTTGACTAAGGTCAAGGTTTCAAAGGGAAGTAAACGTATCTTAAGGACACGCTTACGTGGAGTCTGGAAACTCCTATTTCTATGTTGAAAGTTGTTAATTAAAATAGGGTTGAAATTAGGGTTGACTAAATGTTCCACGGCGGAAAACCCTAAAACAGAGTACGACGACTCTTTGACCTAATGCTAGGGTAAAGGGCATTTTCGTCCATGGCGGGACACCTAGGCGATTAGGGTTTTGAAATGTTCAAAGGGTGAGCACTATTGACTCGGTGGTCAAACTGCTATACGTAATCCTTCGGAGGGCGCTAACGGTACATTAAATGCAAAAGATAAATTAATACATGGCAGAATTAAAGTACGAAAATAAGGAAGACGGTAAAGAAAAGCATCGCGACGATCACTCGCGTAAATTACAAGTCCCAACAAATGCAAAAATAAACAACTGCGACGATAGCCTCGCATAAATTACAACCGAAAAAAATAACGAGCAAACAATAAAACGGCGACGATATCCTCGCCCAATTACAATCGAAAATGCCAATGCGACCAAATAAGAAGGGACAGAACCGCATGCAGCTAGAAAAGATGACCACACATGAGAATGTTAATTATTTTTATTTTGGCATTTTTACGTTAGAAAACTTTAAATTTGATGTTGATTAAGCAAAGAATTTAATGTTAATAAATTTTTTTCTAAAACCCAACTAATCTAGATTTAAGTTTTTATAAAGAACAAAATTTTCGGCTTTTAATATATATCAGAAAACAAATGATTAACGTAAGTTAATAACCAAGCAATTAGTACACTAACATGAAAATAAATAAAAAACAAATAATAAAAAATAAAACATGAAACCAACGGACAAAAATAAAAGGAGGGGGTCTATGGTCTTTGGTATTTCCATCTAGGTTTTTTTTCCCCATCTCCTTCCTTTTTCCATATCCGTCGCGGCGGCATTGCTTGCATATCTGAAAGCTTTTCAATTTTGCTCTCCGCTTGCATGTTGCTTTCCTCATTCTCTTTTGTTTTCCGAAACTGAAACATCAAAACGACCATAGTATAAATCAATAACTCACCCTTCAAGTTACGAACGACGGCGCTGACGTGTGGCGGCCGCTGATGATGCGAGCAAGGATGCCGTCTCCGACGATGCTTGGCTGGTGTTCGAACCCTCGTAGGTTCCGCCGCTGCTTTTTGGTTACGTATCGTTTGATGCTGTTTGTTTTTTGATGAACGATAACGGTAGCGTTTTGCTTCGCCGAACGGTATGGTGACGGTGAAGGTCCGATGATGTTGAATAAATGAGGATGCTGAGTTTGTTGACGGTTCCCGGTGGTAATGGTGTCCTGAAACTTCTATCTTCTTCTTCTTTATGAGGTGATGATGATAAAACTTGAAGAGTTTCTCTGAACCACTCGATTGCGCCGCCTATTCGTCTGTTTTGCCTTTTTAGGGTTCCCCGCTATCTGAAAACTTATGATCACTTTATATATCCCCCTTCTTGTTGATTTGTGGGCTGGACTTATGGTGAAATTATTACCGTTTTTGTTGCGAAAACGGTGGAGAAATCGACGGATTCACCGCTGTTTTACTTTGCCGTTTTTTACTTGTTTTGATGTGGTTTTGCTGGGCTTTTGTATTTATTTTTGGTTTGTTGCGATTTGCTTGCAGGATTTTTCGGGAATTTTATTTGATCTGTTTGGTTGAGAATTTTTTGGGAATTGCTGTTAAGGCCATGTTTGGCAAACCAATATTCTAAAAAACACATTTGCAAAGAAGTGCTTTTCCAATAAGCACTTTTTTGCAAACCAGCTTTTTCAAAAAGCACTTCTTTATCTCTCTCTTGACTGCCTCAAATAAGAACAACAATTGCTTGATTTACCGAAATGTCGGAAAGGAGTCGGGAGTCGGTTTTGGAGTAATTCGTTACCCCTCGACGCATCCGATGATGATATTGTTCTGAGGGTGTCGGGACGAAAAACTAACCGATTAAATTTTGTTCTTTTGCTCATTTTGCAGGTTTGAAAGAAAAATCGGAAGCTCGGAATCAGAATGAAGAAAATTCGAAAAAATTTAGGAGTTTAGGAACTTTTATTATTTTTGTAATTTTATTTATATATATATATATATATATATATATATATATATATATATATATATTTTGTAAAGAAATATTATTAATAATAAAATTCCTTAATTAATTTATTCATTATTTATTTTTGAGATGCAAATAAAAATGAAAGATTAAAATTAAAATGAAACAAAAATATTAAAAAACGAAAAAAATGGAAATGAGAGCGCATGTTATAAAAATAAATATGAAGTAGACACAATAGTTTAGACTAAAACAAAAATTATTTAAAATGCAATAATAAAAATTGAAAATGCAATAAAATTGATTTAATAATGAAGTGCAAATGATATTAAGAAATAAGATAAAAAAATTTCTTTAACATAAAAAATGAAAAATAAAACAAAATATGAATAATTTAAAATAAAATGAGGAATGAAATGAAATCCTATATTTTTCCATTAATTCCTAATTATTCCAATTTAACCGATTAATCTTATTTCTGACATAACTTTCGATTAAATCTTCTGAACATTCAAATGAGCAACTTTATCCGGATAAATCCGACTATCTGATTAAACTCAAATGATCGTATTCTCCAGCTAAACTTCAGTCCACTAACTTGAATCGATTTATTTTCGAACAGCTCAAATCTTTCTCAATCATTCCAACTACACATTGACCCCGACTCACATCAACCATCCAACGGCTCAGACTTTCTGACCACAACTCAAATTCACAAATTGACAGCCAACTGCGAACGAATGACCATTTTACCCTTCGTAAGTTAAAGAGCACCTAGTGTGATCTTTCCTGCAAAAATCAGCAAACTACACAAACCTGTTAGTGATTAGTTAAATGCAATGCAAAAGTGAAGTGAAATGAACCTAATAATCTCGGGGCAAATTTTGGGGTATTACAACTACTTCTCGACTTGTGATACACGTCATGTGACCTAGCTTTAGGCACCACACCCTATAAGCTTTGACTCCTTTAGGGTATCCAATGAACATACATCTTAGAGCTCTAGGTCCGACCTTGTCTTGCCTAATATGAGCATAGGCTAAACAACCAAATACTCTAAGTTTGTCGATACTAGATGGATGTCCCGACCAGAAATGTTCAGGTGTCTTCATTCCGAAAGCTGTCGAGGGACACCTATTAATAAGGTAAGTTGCAGTCATGACTACCTCAACCCAAAACACCTTCTTCAATCTTGCGCTAACTAATATACACCTCACTCGCTCCAAAATAGTTCGATTAAACCTTTCAGCCAAACCATTTTGCTGGGGACTACATGTAATGGTTCTATGCCTTGCAATACCAGATGCAACACAATAGCTGTCGAAATTGCAAAGCTCAAGACCATTGTCGGTTCTCAACCTCTTGACCTTCCTGCCAGTTTGATTTTTGACCAAAGTCTTCCAACTTTTAAAATTTTCAAAAGTATCATCCTTAGACTTCTGGATGAATACCTATAACTTTATGGAGTAATCATCAAATATGGATAGAAAATACTTTATACCTGAGTGTGAAGATTTCTTGCAGGCCTCCAAAGATTAGCATGAGATCCATGTGTTCTTTGTTTACCTTTCTTAAACTTCATTCTACAAGATTTACCAAATGCACAAGGTTTACAAAACTCCAATTTTTCAACCTTGTCACCACACAATATAATTTTGTTTTGACAATTCGACTAGGCCTTTTTCACTAACATGGCCAAGTATTTTGTGCCATAGCTTAGTCTTTAACACAAAATTCGTGGATACCACATCTGCTGAACCACTTACAACCTCAGCCTCAAGGGTATACAAGCTTTGTTTCTTCACGCCTCTCAAGACTTCCTTCGACCCCTTCATTACCCTTAGGATACTTTTGTTAGATATTGTGTTGGGGGTCTGCTATGAAACATGAACAAGAAGAAGATGATGAAGATGGTACAATGAAAGTTGCACAAATAATTCCAAGTGTGTGTTTACACTAAGCTTTAGGGTTCGATTCGCCCCCACCAATTTATGAAAATTGAATGCAAAAAACGTTTAGCTGGCGGATCCCTTTCAGGATACTTTGGAAATCTTAACATGAATTGCATGTTCATCTTAAACATATCGATTAATGATATTTTACTGAATAAAGTTTCCTCATTTATTCTCGTGCACAAGAAAAATAAAAGAAATGACTTAGATATAAAATTTGCCTTTGAAATATATTATTTTCATATGTCTTTTTATGGCTGACAAGCATCTCTATTTATAAGAAAACTTGTACCGATTGGTGTGGAGAAACAATGGTTCATTTGATTCTAACATGACCATTCACGAACCATTGTATATTAATAACAACAAACTTTTTCATGAAAAATTGGGTTAATCTGGTGGTTGCACCTTTTAACCATGCACCCAATCATTATAGGGTCTCTGGTTCTATTCTAGACAGTTGCAAATTTGACCATTTATTTTATTAATTTAACAAATTTTATGTTATAAATTCATGTTTCATATTTAAGAATGTTCTATACTATATCCAAATAAAAATCACAATACAAAGCAAACAATGAATTCACATCATTAATATTTTCTATAACTTTTCTCTATAAATATTTGTCAACTTACAATAACTTAAAATATGTCAAAATTACTTACAATTACTTAAAATATGTCAAAATTACTTTTAATATCAGGATGAACAAAAAATAATACTTTCATATTATGATACAAATATAATATGAGATACATTATTTTAAATTTAATAAATTTTTGCAAAAATTAAAATGCAATTTAAACATGTCCTTGATATTTCTAACATTTTATTTACATCATTTCGTATTACGAATACATGCACCATACATTCAAATTCATGATTTTTTTCCACAAAATTATTTTATCTAAAATTTATGCATTACTAGTTAAAACAAATTACTTGCATCAAAAATAATATTTAACATATATTTTATATTCAAGTATACACCATAAACCAAACATATTCTTAATTATTGAAATTCACATACTTGAATAATTTGTAAATCATGTATATATAAAATTTATTCCATATGTTAAATTGAACATAAATAAATATTATTTTCAACATATTTTACATAAATTTAAAATATCATATAAATGACATATTTATTTAATATGATTATGTACCTTTCACCATATTGATGAATAAGAAAACACGAATGTTCATTTCTCCGCTGTAGTCACAAATTAACCACAAACAAAAAGATCCATAAATCAAAATTCCATAATTATAAAAATTATATGAATTAACTGTGTGTGTTTTACCGTAATTAAAAGTTGTTACCATATTCTTTAAAAATTGCATACTTTAATATTAGTTATAAATAAAGTATGAATCAAAATCGGAAATCAAAAATCAAACGTAAAGATTGTTAGATCTTGTGTTGGGAGTCTGCTGCAAAACATGAACAAGAAGAAGATGATGAAGACGGTACGATGAAAGTTGCACAAATAATTCCAAAGCGTGTGTTACACTAAGCTTTAGGTTCGATTCAACCCCATCAATTTATGCAAATTGGGTGCAAAAGGGTTAACGCGGCGAATCTCCTTCAGGATACTTTGGACACCTTAACATGAATCGCATGTTCACATTAAGCATATCGATTAATAATATTTTATTGAATAAAGTTTCCTCATTTATTCTCGTGAACAAGAAAAATAAAAGAAATGACTTTGATAAATTTTTCCTCTGAAATATATTATTTTCATATATCTTTTATGGCAGACAAGTATCTCTATTTATAGAAAACTTGTACCGATTGGTGTGGAGAAACAATGTTTCATTTGATTCTAATATGACCATCCGCGAACCATTGTATATCAATAACAACAATTTTTTCATGAAAATTTGTGTTAATCTAGTGGTTGCACCTTTTGACCACGCACCCAATCATTATAGGGTCTCTGATTCTATTCTATGCAATTGCAACTTTGGCCATTTATTTTGTTAATTTAACAATTATTATTTATCAATTTAATATTTTGGAAATTTCTCCAACAACTTTGATCTCCTTTGAAAGCATACCATTTCTTATAAAATTCACCAAGAGAAATTAAATTCCTCTTAAGATTGGTTACATACCTAACATCAATCAATAACCTTATTGATTCATCATGGAGTTTGAATCTCACAAATCCAATGCCTGCAATTTTGCAAGCTTTGTTATTTCCCAATAACATTTATCCACCATCTTAATCACATAATTCCTCAAACACATCTTTGTTTGGAGTCATGTGCCAAGTACACCCTGAATCCATAATCCACTCCTTGCTAGAGCCGCTGCATGAAACCACCAGGACATCAGATGAATCATAACATCTTGCACTATGGCTGCATTACCATTATCCTTTTCGACACGATTGTTCTGACAATCAGGGTATAATTTTCTTGTATGACTCTCCTTCTTACAATGATAACACTTAATAGTAGAAGCATTACCACTATAAGAATTATGTAGAACTTTACCCTTCTTCTTCTTCTTAAACCTACCATCTTTCTTCAAGAATTTCCCTTTAATGGACAAACCTTCACCAACAGAAGATGATTTGTGCTTCTTTCGTTTGTTCAAATCCTTTGAGTATAAGGCATATTGAACATCTCCAAAGTTTAACGACTCTCTTCCATACAAGAAAATTTCTTTGAAGTGAGCGTGAGACTCAGGTGAAAATCACAGTAGCAACAACGCTTGATCTTCATCCTCAATCTTGACCTTGATATTTTCAAGATCAAGAATCAATTGTTGAACATATCTAACTATTCAGGCAGGGCTTTGTCTTCACTCATCTTGAATGAATACAAATCTTACTTCAGGGAGAGACGATTAACTAACGATTTTTTCATATAAAAACCTTCATGTTTCGTCCACACACCAGCTGCACTTTTATCCTTTGAAGCCTTCCGGAGAACCTTATCACCAAGGCTCAACATAAAGGCACCGTGGGCTTTTTCGACCATCGTAGTTTTCTCCTTCTCAGATAGGGCAGCATCCATATTCTCTGATCTTTTCAACGATTCTAACAAACCCTATTGAACAATAAGGGCTTGCATCTTCAAGCACAAAAAATTGAAATCATTCACACCAGTGAATTTCTCAATCTCATACTTTGTTGATGGCATCTTTTCCTTCATACTCACCGCACTACTTTGTTATGAATTGATATCGTCAAAAACAAACTAAAATATGAGAAAAAGATTGAGTTTCTTAAACAAGCACAAGAAACCCTATTAGATTTTACAAAAGGGAGAGAAGAAGGAAGAAGAATAATAAGAATTGGTTAAATATGTTTTTTTATTCACCTTCTCAATAAGGTTCAAAGATTATAAGTGAATACCAACACTTAACCTCTTTCAACAACATGAGAGAACTAATCTATTTATAGACTACTAGGCTAACTTAGGATATGAACTAACTTAACAATTGAACTTAAAAGCAAGTCCCAATTTGATATACTAACTTAAATTATAAGTTAATATATTTTGACATTATGCTCGAATAGACTTCGACTACAACATACACAACTCCTGTCAAACCATGAAGCTACCCTTGTCGATACTAGAGTTCAATCTAAATACCACATCAACCATTATAAAATTATTTTCTACAAAATTAAAAAATATTAGGTTCTTTATTTCCTTCATAACACATGCCTTAGCGAACCATATGACAACGATAGCGAAATCTTCATCTTCACTATTTTCATTCATTTCTTGGAACATCCAATCTTCACCATCTTCATTTATTTCTTGGAACACAAATTATTTCTTGGCCTCTTCCACCTCTTTGAAGTATGGTAAGTTACCTTTCTATATTCCTTATTCATTGTTTATTTCTTGGTCTCACTCTCTCGCGCTGTGTTGAGTTTTTCCTTTATGTGGTGCAGATTTTCATTTTAATGCAATTGGATTACTTTATGTTTTAGTTTTTGTTGTAATAAGGCTATATGATGTTGTCTTGTTTCCTATTATTGCATTGTGATGTTTTTGTTTTTTTGTTTTGTTTTGTTGTTATAACTTTATTGCAAATGAAGAAAGACACGTGGTTATGAATATGCTTTAGGTTTTTGTTTTCTAAATGAAATTGCTGGGTTGCTGATTGATTTCATAAATTGTAGAGGTTGGTTATGAATATGATTTAGGTTTTGGTTTTATATTTTAGTGATGGATATATTAGTATACATATAACCATATTAGTATATAACCATATTAGTATGTTATGTGTGTGTGTGCGGCATTAGTGTGGCATTCACATTACTATTTTGATATAAGTTTTAGAATTTGTTATGGATTGTAGTTGGATGAAAGATGATAGATTATGTTCAGTGTATGAGAAAAGTGTTATTAAATTCCTTGAATCCATGGAACACAATCTTCCTGGAAATAATGGTTGTTTTATTGTCCTCGTGTTATTGCAGAAATATCAAAAAACAATTAAAGGAAGAAATATTACACCACCTATGTCAAAAATTATAAAACATGGATGTGGCATGGAGAAGTGGATAAAAATTGTAATTGCGACATCACAAATGCTTGAAGTTAATGAAGATATGAATACTAGAAGATATGATTCGTGATATTGGAGAATTGTCTTTTATGAAAGCTCGTATTTATGATACTTTATATAGTGATAAAGATGTGCCTTTATATAAGGGGTGCACGAGTTTTACACTTGATTTTCTATGTTGTTAAATTTTTTTAATCTGAAGGCAAAAAGGGGGTGTCGGATAAAAGTTTCACGAAATTGCTTGTTTTGTTGAAACAAATGCTACC